>JASCZW010010237.1:0-37765 GCA_034211315.2 Aedes japonicus
CTACAAGGTACAGCCCCATTGGGTTGTTCGGAATGATGACGTGGCACTACGCAACTAAATGTTAGCCATTTAGATTGTACAATGCAGTATTCTTTGATCTAACCCTTTCACGCCTAATTTTTTTCAAACGTTATTATAGAAGCAATTTGGTATGAATGAAAGAGAAAGAATTGAAACAAGTAAGATATTTATTTTTTTCAGATGTGCTAGGTCGTCCAAACTCTCCTGGAGTTCAGATCTTAATATCTACAGAAATAACAGTAGATATACATTCGAACATATTCAATGAATGCCCTGGAAGACCAACATACATTATAAGATAATCTTGGGATATTCATGCAAAACTAACTTAACTTTGTATAGCCCATAAAGCTACTGTTACAATTGTAGACCTTATGTTTCGAATGATCTAAAACTAACAAGATTGTCCTATGGGGTCTGTGGACGTTTCAGAATATTCATTGAATATGTTTGAATAGTTATCGTAGATTTGTATAGCCCAAGAGGCTACGGTTACCACTGTATACCTTATGTTCTGAACTGAAGTCAGTTTTTATAAACTTGAACATCCCGAGATAATGTGATAATAACTGGTGACCTAACAGAAGATTCACTGAATGTGTTTTAATGCATAAGATTGTCACCTTTCATAGGTTATAAATCTAATGTTACGACTGTAGATCCGAAGTTCTGAGCTCAACAGCAGTTTTGGTGACCCAGAACATCCCAAGATTTCTCATTCTATCTGTTAACCTTCCAAAATACTCACTTAAATTGGTCAAATACATATTGTTACTTTGTTTGGTCCAGAAAGCTACAGTTTTGAATTCCAGGATTGTTTGGATAACCTAGAAGATTATCTCATAATGTCTGTTCATCTTCCAAGATATTCAATGAATATGTTTCAATACACAGCGTAGCTTTGCATAGCTCAGAAAGCTTTTGTTGCAACTGCAGGTTCCGTGTTCTGATCTGAAGGGTAGCTTGAATGGCCCAGAACATACTTGTCATATTGCCTTATAATGTCTGTTGACATTTAAGAATATGTTTGAATATATATTGTAACTTTGTATTGCGTAAAAATTACTGTTACAACTGTAAATCTTAAGTTCTGAACGCCAGGACAGTTTGGATGACCTAGAGGATCAGAAAGTTTTTAAATATTTACTGTTGACCTTCCAAAAGATTCATTGAAGATGTTTGAACAGCATTTAAAGCTTATTGCTTGCTCTCAACTTAGTGTTCTAAATGTAATTCCATAGTTATTAATTGAGAGCTTTCAATGCCAGGTACCATTTTTACATTAGTATGATTGTGTGGCAAGTACAATCATACTCTATGTCCAGCGAGTCGAGCAATTTTTCCTTAACGAAAAATTCCTAGACAAGCCCAGAAATCGAACCCAGCCATATCCAGCAAGATGTTGCTTTGTAGCTGCGCCTTTACCGACTGAGCTAAGGGAGGACCCAATAGTCACTTTATGTAGCCCAAAAAGCTGCTGTTTTTATTGTAGATCGTATGTTTTGAACTTAAGGACAGTTTGGATGACCTAGAATATCGCAAGATTGTCGCAATATGTCTGTTGATCTACTACACTATTCAATGAATATTGTTAAATACATACTATTCCTTTGCATACTCAAAAACCTACTGTTACAACTGTAGATCTTATGATTTGAGATCAAGGACAGTCTTGATGATCTAGACTCCGATATATCAACATTACATCACTTCGCTCGAGAGGTTGCGTATGTTAAAATTGGAAATATCTTAGTGAATAAATAGTGAACAGTAATTTTTGCTAGAGAATTATCATAGGATGACTTTTGACCATTCACTATGTCTGAATAAATATCGTTACCTTATATAGCCCTAAAATCTACTGTTACAGCTGTAGATCTGAAGTTCTGCACTCGTGCTTTTTGGATAAACTAGAACATCCAATAAAGATACAAGCATATTTAACGGTTATCATCACAAATTTAATAATACGTATGAATATGTACCATACTCCAAAACAACGCGACATAGGACTAGTCTTACTTGGTTGATCTTGAGCCTCTCCGTACAAAGATATCTATAAATTATTCAAAAAATATAAGGGGAATCAGGTTAAAATCAGCCATATCTTCGTTCACAGAGCGTGTGGTAGCTGAAAAAACCTCTATTCGATTCTCCATGAAATTTCACATAGGAGTAGCACTATTTTGTTCATCTTGAGGCTCTTCGTGCAAAGATGTCTATAAATTATTCAAGAATATAAGGGAAAGTGGGGTAAAATAAGCTCTATAACTCCACATATCCGTGCGGTGATTAAAACCAGTTCCTTTTGATTCTCCAGACAATTTCCAAGCGGAGTTGCAGATTTTCTCCTTAGTTTTATCAGTTCTTGCCCACTGTGCAACGCTTTATACAATTGATAGGGCATTATTTTGTCTAAGCTCATATGTTTTGTTATATTTCCCAGAGAGACAAATTTATGTAGAACATATTTGCCAAGAACAGTGTATACTTTTATTCAGTCTGTGATTTTATACAGCCGTTTTCCTTCTGGGCCTGAAGACGTTCGTATACTTTTTAAGATAAGGCCTAATATTTATGATTTTTTCAATAGTATACGGCCCGAAATCAACATTGTTCTCTATTAAAATTGACACGTAGAAATATTTCCGATCCATTGATGCAAAAAAATCTTTTGAAAAATGACTGAGATATTAACGTCCAAAATCCCTCCACTTTTCGTGACGGTCGCTATGCGATTTTTTTCTTAAATTGTACGCCAGTATAGAAAACAAAGACGTCTTTAGTCTTACGTTAAAATAGTATTTTTCTACGTTGTCTAAAGCACATAAAGAGAACGCTAGATTTGGAAGAAATTAATGGGACATTTCATGTAAATTTTTATGCCAAATAACGCCTGAATCTAGTCTGTTGTATGAAAGATTGCGGACACTGTTGTATGGCACATGCAAGATTGCAAACAATTTCGTTGTTTACACTTTCTTTGGCTTGAAATTAAACGACCGAAAATTTTACTCGGCTGTTGAAATTCATTACTTTTTCTGCGCAATTTCCGTAGTTTCACAGACGCGGCCTGATTTGAGTTCCTTTTTGGGTTGCTTCTGCTTCCGGTATGTTTTTAGTCCAAGTCGCTCTTTTACGCGCATCACGCTAGATGTTAGAGGTTTGTTTATCTTTTTCGCCACATCTAGAACGGAAGCTGATGGTTTCGGTTTATAGGCATCCCTGATATTTTTGTCAATAGCATTCAATCATAGCAGCACTCCTCGGTGTATCTTTAAAAGTACATTGTTCTCCATATTTTCCTCCATCATCCTTGCCCAATTTTCTTGAAAAAAAATAAATAAATCACAGTGTACTATTTGTGAACGATCCTTTTTCTCTGCTCCGGAATAAAGCCATGCCATTTGAAAGTCAACCAGAAACTAAGTTTTTTTTCATGCTATGACGTACAGAAATCTTTAAACGCCGCCAAAATAATTTGAATAATTTCATTCAATTCAAAGACGTAAACATTAGGTGTGCTTATAATTTCTGGAACAGTCTTTATTTCTGTTGTAAATGTTTCGTTCTACAGCCATACCAATCGACCTCGATAGGTTTTATAAGGTGGTTTAGCAGATAATTCGATCGATGTTGCAACTCAACAATGAGACCAACAATTATTGAAGATTCGTTTGAACAGTCCCATTTGAGAAAGCTCCAATCCACTTGACTGTCTGACTGAAAATGACGATATTTATATACGCTGTTTTTCCCCTTTCTTTTTTTGACGTCTCTCTGACCGACGAACAACTCGAACCTATCCACCTACAGTTTGGCTTTATTCGAGAGCTGCGGCCTAAACGGCACTGCTTAGAGAAGACACCGCATACTAATTAAGTACATTTTTTTCCAACTTTGGTCTATACAGGGTGTCTCATAATAGGTGCCAATAAAACAAAATGGGATTACAGCAAAACAAATCAAATAAAATCATAGTATTTATTTTTCATTTGAATGATACATGGTTATAGAAATAAACCATATCAATTCAATTCGAATCTCTCGCCCTTTTTCTTGATAACGTTGCGCAAACGCTTTGTAAACCCATCGCAGCTGGCACGCACGATTTCCTAAGGAATTTGGTCCCAAATATCAACCAAATGCTTCTTGAATCGATCTAAAGTAAGCCCCTTCGCAGGGCTTATATGTTGAGGAATATAACCACAAACAAAGAAGTCAAGTGGGTTGAGTTCCGGTGAAGATGCCGGCCATTCTTCACTTGTGATGAAATCGGGTAAATTTTGCGCGCACTACGCTTGTTTCTTCTTTGCCTTGTGAGCTGGAGCTGAGTCCTGTTGGAAACAATATGGTGTATTACCATACAGCGTTGAAGCATGAGGATGCAGATGGTTCTTCAAACCGTTCTCGATGTAATATTCAGTGTTGATTTTTATGGTTAGGTTCTATAAAAAGAAGAGGAAGTTTTCCTTTTCGTGAAACGGCGTCCCATACCATGATTTTCCATACATTCTGATAGCGTTCTACAGCTAGTTTATGTCTTGGAATATTGACAAGACTTTTGCCATACATATGATCATTTTGCTGATTATGACTGTCCTGAAGGAGTAAGAGCTTTTCATTTGAAAATAAATCTCGAAGTCACCGCGCCGAACCAAAATATTTCTGCTTTTTTGGACGCGTGGCTTGCTTTTGACGCTCCGTCAACCCGTGAACCCATTGTTTCTTATACGGCTTGCGTTCCAGATCATGTATGGAGAGCCTGTTCATTGAAGCAGGGAACATTTGAAAATGTTTGCTCAATTTAAGACCAGATGTCTGAAGACTGAAAAAAGGTGACACTTATTGGTGTCTCACAACTGTAAACTTCCTTCTCCAAAAAATTATCCGAATAAGTGACCCGACTCCATTGAGTTATTTTTGCGACATTTGAACCTTTCTTGATGGAGCTTCAAACACATAAACGTCATGCACTTATGTATTGTATATTCGATTAAAGAAAACTGGAATATTTGATAATATATTCTGAATCATGTATTCCATTTAGACGTGGCGGCGAAAAGACAAACGATTCAGAACATGTTAGGCTGCCTGAGGCAGAAAAGTAGGCCACTGAATGTTTAATGACTTCTTTGCGTCCCTACAACTTGGTTCAGATCATCAGGATCGACCTTTTAGGCACCGAAGCTGAGATCAATCTTAATTACTCGCTCAATTAGACCGAATTTGTTATTCCGAGAATGTTCGTGTGCTCATCCGTGGTGTTTCTTGACTCTATGTTGACAATTTCAGTGGAACACATGCAAGTGACAAACAAAGAATACGCGCCACGTTCATTGCCGGAAAGTTATAAATAAATTGGGGTGCACTACAGCAAAGCCATCGAAATCCAAAAAAAAGGGAAAGGGAATTGTTTCTAAATTCCATCAGCACCGGCTGCTTCACTGACCAGCGTAATTTGTTATCAATTATTATGCCCGTTGTAATGTGTGTGGTTTGAATAAACCGCGAATTAAGTCGGAAACGCCCTACGGTAACCGGTTAGTAGTTGGCCAATTAAGTCGCAGCTATACTCGCTCCCGACGCAATTTCGAGACGACCAAGCAAAACGCAGTTGTACTTTTGCTCAATAATAATCAACCTGCAGAGGGGGGAATGAATTATCTGAGATTTACCGTCATGCCATTGTTCCACTTTATGTGAATTCCCATCAATACACTGCGATTCGAAAGGAAATTTAGCAGGAAATAAGATTAATTTAATTTCTAGTTTTGTGTTAGTGATGTTTTCGAAGACTTTTATGGTCATCGTTTTAACTTGAATCAAGAAATTTGCTTCTCTGTTTAATGTTACCGATGGATAAGATATAGTGAAAAATAAAATGTTTTTTTAATAATTGGAATGGTCTCACCAAGTTCTACTACCTAATGCCATTTAACTCCTTCAAGATGTAGGTTCCCTTTGAAAAGCCAACAAATTTACGAAAATCTTTTCAGCTGTGGAGCTGTGGAAGAATAAGGAATATGCACGTTGATATGACTCGAACTTCATGTAAATTTCCACTCCAAAAACATGCCAACCTTTCCAAGATTTTTCAAGACTTCCAATTATCCGTGATTGGTTTAGTCATAACTTTATTGTTTTTTTTTAATGAAATGTCAATATGTTTAAGAGAAATTTAGGTGCACTAATGTAGAAGCTAATATTTACTAGCTTCTACATTAGCTAATATAGCTAATAATTGTTGGAGATGGACGACTCTTGAGCAGATATAGCATCCCAGGCATTTGTCAAGCTGTGATGATCTGGCGCTATATGTGGCTTAATACACACAGATAATAGTTACAATCTAAATTCTCGAATCTGGAGCTACAAATTTTCTTGTAATTCCAAGCGAAGGAGCTGAATCAATGCTATTGCCTCAATCCGTATTTGACTAGATAGACGCGAACCATTAAGTGTTCTATTGCAGATCTGATTGCCGGCTTTGACGCATTGAATGAACTAGATGAAGGTTTAATTTATCGGAAGCGCTCATTCACGCTGAATGTCTCAGGCGAGTTTGACTGAGAGCCTCATCTAAATCTCCTTGCGTCATCACACTGCGATGCGATGACTGGAAGTCTGTTGGTGTAGCAGTCGCGTTTTATCTAAATGAACATGCGCCCAAAGTGCAGGTTAGAATGAAGCTTCTGACAAAAGCTGGCGAGCATTTTGATGGATGTGTGATTGCTCGACGGTGAAGACTTTCTCATCAGGAAATTTAAACGTGACTACCCGTGACTAGCTTTCTTTCATCGAACTTCATTTATTCCGAGTGAAGGAACTCTCATATATCTCAAAAAATACAAGGTAGTTACATTTACAGCATTGTATGACAAGAAATCGAAAGATTAAACGTCGAATGACTGTTTGACTTAATCAAGCTTTAATAACCACTGAATGTCCTCATCATGCCATTGTATGGAGGGCCATTAACTGGTTGAGTGGATCGCTAGGCAACATCGCGCATACGTTTCCACGGGTACACAAACAAGATTGAATTATTTGTCAAAAAAGCGGTCCATCTAACATGAGGATGCTCTTATGGACGGGGTAAACCCATCCTCTATTCACAAACTGTTAGCAATAGGGAGTTTGCATTATCGCTCTCCTCATCCAGAGTGCTTGAATCGGGTGCCCTGATGGTCCCCCTCGCATATCCTGTATATATTAAATTTACATAAGAGAAAAATACTACTAGCATACGTATCTATCATACATATTCTTTCATTGGTTGCTCCTGAAATGAAAGAAATGTTGTATACCGCTGCACATCGCAAAGGCGTAGATGAAAAAGCAGAAGAACAAGCAGAACAAGAGGAGGCCAGCTCCAACTATAAATGACGTTAAGGAGGAGCTAAAGAACAACAAAGCAGCTGGTAAAGATGACCTCAAGTTGGAACTCATCAAGTTTGGACCAGCGAAACTGATAAGATTGATGTACCGACTGTTTGTCAAGATTTGGGATAGCGAACAACTAGCAGAGGAATGGAAGGATGGAGTGATTTGTCTGATATTTAAGAAGAGTGATAAGTTAGACTGCGAGAACTACAGAACGATCACGATCACTAATGCCGCTTGTAAAAGCCTTTTTCAAATACTGTTACGTCGACTATCACCGTTAGTAAACAGATTTGTCGTTAGCTGACAGGCTGGATTCACGGACGGGCGATCAACAACCGATCAAATCTTTACGTTACGACGAATACTCCAGAAATATCGTGAGTGTCAGGTCCCAATCCATCATCGGCTCATTGACTTCAAAGCCTACTATGAATCATGCACGAAAACGACTTCCCATGGCCTGGAAGGATGAACCACGACGACCACAACATCCAGAGACTGACAAAGGCTTGCAGAACGCGATAGTCCGGGCTTGTCGTCAGGATACCGGAGAACAAAATGGACAAAATGGTGTTAGCTTCAAATTCGATTGGGACAAGAAGACGCAGAGTCGCTCAACGCTAGAGGTGGCTGAACCAAATTGAGCAGGACCTAGTAAGCATGGATGGTCCAGCAAACTGGAGAATGGCAGCCAGACCAAGTGCGGACGATGTCGAGCAACCATTTCCCCAGATGCGCACCTAAGTGAGTATAGTAAGACATCTCTAACCTGAATAGTTCTACTTGAAGTACTGAACAACAATAAAAAAATGACCAAAAAATTGGGATAAGTTCAGCCAACAAAAAAAAATGATTGTTTCATACTTTAATGGTTATGTAATGTACTCTCCGTGCGTGGAGTAACGATTATAATGTAAAAGGAGATGTTCGCTCATCACCATGAGGGCACCAAGAGTGCACATTAATGTTTTTTTACTAGAATGAAAGATATGAAGAGAAAGTGTTGAAAGTTCCGTCAGTGTACGGCAGGTTGGAAAATCGAACAGAAGTTTTGAAAATTTGAGCGAGAGGGCATGGGTCCAGTGGTACTCGAACCATGGACGTCATCTTTTGCCTAACATCCCACTGCGGGGTAGGTCGAGGCACGGACAAGTCCGGCGATATACTGTGTGCACTCTGTTTTAATGCGCACATGGGATTTTTTTCGATTATCCAAGAATTTTACTATTCCTATTTCTGTCGCCCCGAGCGAAAGAATCCCAAGTTGCACACTACGAGCATAGTTAGTTTTGGTAACTTGATTATGACTTAGCAAGTCATATTTATGTTATCTCAACTGAATGGCAACAAGTGTGGTACTAGGGAGGTCTATGTAGCACGAAGATATACTGTAAATCAAGGTGAAATAAGCCATGTAAGTCACTAAGTTGTTTGGTGATTCTCCAGGAGATCCTGAGTCAAACAATGGCATTTATAAATAACTAAAAAATATGGAGGGAATCAGGAGTAAAATCGTGTTGACTTGCTTCATTTTATTGATCTTGACTCACTCCGTGCAAAAAAAAAACTCATAATAATACTGGGAATCGAAGTTAAATCGACTATATATTCGAATATAGAGCTGTGAGATTGATGAAGCCAGGTGCATTTGATTCTCCAATAAAAATTAGCAATGAACTAGCTTTATTTTATCGATCATGAGTCATTCCGAGCAAAAGAAATTCTAAATAATACAAATATGCAGGGAAAATCCTGGGTAAATCAGCTATTAAGTGAAATCAGATCCTTTCGATTTTATAGACAATTTCACAGCAATATTTTTTTCTCGATTTTAAATTCCGAGCAAAGGAATTTTTAAATTACTCGAAAATACAAGAGAAAACGGAGAAAACTCAGCTTATTAGTATGATTCAGTAGACCAAAGTCATTTGATTTCATAGAAACTTTTCCTCAAGGAAAGGTACAAGCCACCGAGTTGAGATATCGATTTTTTCACGTTTCCGGCACTTCTTTTCATATGTCACGTCAAGTGATATATTGAAGACTGCCTCAGAAAGTCTGGACGCACTAAGTTTTCAGTAAAAGTACTACACATATGTTGGAAGTTAAATTTTTATTAGAAATACTGTTAACATCAGGTCAGTGTTCTCAATATTTGATTGTACTCTAGATTGTACGGTGCTCCTTCTTCTTCAGAAGATTCAGACCATACTTCTCAGCGACAAGTTTTGACACTTTCTTCAAATCTTTTTCAAACTGTTGAATGGTATTTGCTGCCGAGACATTTTTTCTATGATGTGCCTTCGCCAATGCCCAAAATAATTCAATTGGTCGGATTTGGGGGCATTTAGGAGGTTTCATGTCCTTTGGAACGGATGGAAAATTCTTGGTGGTAAGCCATTCTACCGTTGATTTTGCATAATGACTTGGCGCAAGATCTGGTCAGATGGCAACAGGATTCTTGTGGCTTCGAATTATGAGTAGAAGTCTTTTTTCTGTATTTTTCTGTTCATCGGGGCAGTTCTGTTGAAGTGTTGCGAAATCTTAACCCAGCCACAAATAGCTTGCCAGACCATAGCTTTCCCACCTAACTTTTCAACTTGAATGGATGTCTCAGACTAGTTCAATACTTCCCCTTCACGCACCGTATAATATTGTGGCCTCGGCAAGGATTTGTATACGAATTGCACGTAGGTTTCGTTATCCATGAATACACAGTTCGAATTCCCAGCAAGTATCGCAACGTACAGCTTTCGCACTTTTGGTCTGATCGATTCTTCTCTTTTCGGCTGCTTCTGCTTCTTATAGGTACGAAGAATCAATCGCTTTTTGGCACGAAGATTGGATTTCGAAGTGACGAGTTTTTGGCACAACCCGCTTTTAAACCACCACTCTGAAACCTCCTTCTTGAGCTAGAATGCCTTCATGATACGTTTATCCCAACGAGGGTTAGCCGGACTTTTATTTCGACGTGCTATCCTCACTGAACTTCCTGAAACGCAAGCTGTTGGAAACGATTAAACCACTACACGAGTGCTGAGAGATTGGCGAAATGGAACCGGTTTCTGACTGCGTCCATACTTTCTGGAGCAGTTTTTAGTTTGGAGTTTATTTAGTCCACAATTCAGATCGGAGTAGAAGTTCTCTTACGGTCTTTAAAACAATTGTCTTGCATGAAGAAAGTTCTGTTGCATAATTTTTTAATATTCAACGGGAACAGTGTCAGCTGTCCTCAGTGAAGTGTTTTTCTAACTGGCCTGCCTAGTCCACAGTATCTGGTATTCAATTTTGAAGCCCGTGAAAGGGATTCCACGTTTGCTGGCGAAACTTTTCTACGTTTGTAACGGATAGCAATTTTCGAGTTGAGTTGTTGTGCCCCAAATAACAAGAACGTTTGAAAGTAAAACATGGAAAAAAAAGTTAAAATCAGGTCTTTAGGTCGAATAACCTTGAAAAATTATGGAGTTCTAGCGATAGACAGCTTCTTTTGATTTTTGGCACTTGTCTTTTATAACAAGGTATCTTTCTGAAACCGAAAGCAATATTCCCATTCATATATTCAGTATAATTTTAATAAGTTTTTTTTTTGTCTTCCTACATCCGGAAGCAAACTTCGGTTCAACCGTTTTCCCGGTATGTTTACCTTTAATATGAGCTTTTCTCTTCTTTTAAACATGAGTAATTCTATTAAGCTACCTGTGCTTATGACCCTTTCGGCCCGAAGACCAGGAATCAGAAACAAAACTACGATCACAAGGTTATACCAAAATTTTCGCGTAACATTTGAAAAGGGTCTATCTTCATAAATCGATTTTCTTTATCCTTAGTTTATCACTGCTAAGCATTGAATTGGACTACAGATGAACACGCCCAAAACAAAGTACATCATCAATGAAACCCGTGGCTACTATGGACTCGGCAAAACATTGTGTCCTGGAAAACTTCAACCTCGTAACTTCGTACCTCGTAGTGAACAATTTACACATCGTTGATTAGAACAGTTGTTCTAATGGCCGCTGCTCGAAAAAGACCAACCAGCGCTAGGTGTATTTGAGCGACGTATGTTATATATAGAGTGCTGGAGTGCTGAATTCAACTGACGTTGACAATGACTCAGATATTTAACAATCTTTCCGGTTTATTCACATTAAAGTTGTTCAAATTTTGGCAACGGATTTAAACCAACAGTAAGGATGCTGATCGGGCCACTCACAAGTGTGGGTGGTTTAATTCAGTATAGAACCAAAGTACGTTCAAACATAGAGTTTGAGGACCGATTTAAACCAACAGTAAGGATGCTGTTGGGGTCACACACAAGTGTTATTGATTTATTTCAGTATAATAAAAAAAAATACGTTAATTCACTCCGAGCAAAATCAAAACTTCCGAAAAACTTAAAATAATACGCTGTGAGATTACTGGGTGAAATTGATTCTTTGAGAAATTTAGCATAAAACTATGTTTATTTTGTTACTTTGTAAAAAAATCTAAATAATGCAATAATATGCGGAAAATCAAAAAGGAACGAAGCAATATGTTCCGTGCGGTGGATTAGACCAAGTCATTCGATTTTGCAGAGATTTTTCTTCAAGAAAAAATACAATCTACCGAGTTGAGGTATCGAATTCTTTCGCGTTTTCGGAACTTCTTACCATCTGTACGTCACGTGAGATAACAATGGGCTGTTATGTTTAGCTAGTGAACAATTAAGATCGGAGTCGAAGTTCTTAAGAACTTAAAATTGGATCTGGTTCATGGATCTTTAATACTCAACTTGAACATTATTGCGTGATCTCAGTGAAGTGCTTTTCTACCTGATATCCCTAGATCACAGTGTATTTAATTAGTATTCAATTTTGAAATCCGTGAAAGGGAGTTTCATGTTTGCTGACGACATCTTCCTCCCTTTATAACGGATAGCAATTTTCACGGTATTAAACAAATGCTGCGCACCATACAACAACAAATTCATTTAAAGAAAAAAAACAGGTGTCAAGTTCATTAAAAAGATACCTTTTTTTTGGTACTTGAGTCTTAAGTCGAGGTATCTTTCTGTATTCTGTGTTCTCATTCACAGGTTGCCCACTATAATTCCTATTAGATTTTTTATTTAATCGAACGTCTTCTTTAATACGGAAGCAACTTCAGGTTTGCCCGGTATATCTCTATCAGGAGCTTTTCCCTTCTTTAAAAAATGAGTAGTTCTTTAGTGTTTTACTGTTCTACGAAATTTATGTTATTTATTTTAGCACGGGAGCGACAGGAACTATAGCAGGGATGTGGCTTAAACACCGCATCTTTCTAACCATTTCCGTTGTTATATAACAGTGTTAGCGTGAATATCTATTCCAGTCTCATCTTTTGACGTCTTTATGATTATTAATAAAGAACGTTAACGTACGTAGGTCTGAATGACCTTTTATCGGCTCAACGTTCTTCGGTCTAATGACCTCAGCACCAGAGAAAATCTACGATCATAACGTTACACCAAAGTTATCGTTTATCAAAGTCCCTATGAAAGTCGTCCCTATCTGCCACGGATTTTTTTATTTTCTTCGGCAGGAGGCACTTCATTTGTTTACAAACAAATATAGGTCACAAACGGGAACCTGTGAGCAATTGTTGCTGAATTGTAGCAGGCAGCATTCCTTTAGATTTACAAATTCGATTTCCATTATAGCCCACCAGCACCAGCCTGCCGAGGCAACGAGAAACAGCAATAAGAGAAAGCACATCTGACGTCCGATGCCTTTCCGAATGGTAAATTACGCGATTTACATACACGGACTGTGCGTGTATGTGTGTGTGTGTGCGCGCGCTCAACGATGCAGAGGAAAGAAAGGCACCGAAAGCCGAATATTATTGGTACAGGTGCGTGATCGACTAAACTGCGAAGCGAAGCGATCGTGTGGGAATTCTAAACCTCATCTCACCATCAGCAGATAGCTTCCAAAACAATCAGTATGTATTTGAATATAGTTATTTAATGATGCCGTTTTGCTATTATTTCCATTCCTTTCTCTCCGTTTCTGGTGTACGATTTTGAGAGCTGGAGTTTGCGCGCGATCAAGTGTCTTCGTTTCGGCCTGGAAGCTGGTTAGCAGCAGACGATCAGCGAGAGCGAATACCTAATTTGATGGCTCATAATAAGTAACTGCGAGCAGTATAGCTTCTCTTCATATCGTCGGAGGACGCGGCAAATCGGCGATGACGTGACGCGGCCCCACTACTGCTGGTGCGTTGATTATGGGGGTAACACAATAAAAAAAATGAACCTGGTCTGAATTGAATGCCGGAGTGTTGATTGTTCGTGAATTGTGTGTTCCGTCAAGATGATTAGGATTTGTAGGAAGAATGTTTTTGCGGTTTTGATCCGGTTTGGGTTGAATGTTTGGGTGCTGTTGGAATGGCACGAGAATGTTGCTTGAATGTGTTTCTTTTGGATTGTGTTTCGTCACTGTTTTGGTGATGGAACGATTTGTTTTAGGTTGATAAAGGTTGGTTAGAGAAGGAAATTTTATAGCATAGAGCATAACAGCCCTCTGATTGTAATCCACATTCAACGATGCATATATATTAGGCTGATTTGGTTGACATCTCAATCGATTTTCATTTACGGTTTCACGTTGACGTCCACCAAATTAGTATGAATTTTCAACCACAGAATCTACTCGATTCTCTCTTGCGGCTGCTTTCTCGATCGAAACAAGTTTAAGCAACGTATTTTCAACATATATCATTGAATTTCGGAGTGGGTAAATGAGAACTGTCCTAGTGTTCTTCACCTCATCAATTTAGTTTATCTTTCATGGCTTTTCAAGTTAAACAAGCAAGTTTATTTTTTAACATGGATAATACTTTCAAGTGTTGTAAACCTCTATCCAAATCGTAGAAGTGTGGTTTAGAGACTAGAAACTTGACAGATGGTGTTGTATGACATGATGATACTACCACCTATTGTAGCACAGAAACTAAGTCCGACAGCAATGGGCTCTCCTCTATGTTAAACTAGATCAACCTTTAATAACCATTGATTATCCTAATCATGCCATTATATGAAGGGGTAGGGTGGATCGATAGGCACTTGTACGTTTCCACAGGAATATAAAGAATCTCCTTCCAACAACAAAATTGAACCATCTAACATAAGGATGCCCCAATGGGCGGGGAGAAGAGCCCGCCCTCTATTCACAAACTGTTCGCAATGGAGAGTTGGCATTATCACACTCCCCATCCAGAGTGCTTCAATCGGGTGCCCTGATGGTCCCTCCTATTCCCATGAATTATTTACATAATAATGTATATATTTATGAAAATGAAAAATACTACAAGCATTTGTATCTATATGATCTTCATTCGGTTGATCCTGAAATGCAAGAAGATTGTACCGCTGATGTGTAGTGTTGCGTCGCATTGCAGCGGACTAGAATACTCACGCGTCACCTAGCCGCCACCAGCGTTAGCGTAACGAAGATAAGGACTCCCTGTGGGAATCCAGAAACTCAACCAACCATAACAAGAAATTTTTTCTGCCTCGGTTTGAGGCAGCGCCACCAGTCCACATCCTTTGATTGGTGGAACGAGGGTTTTTTCGGCTGGAGACGAATTAGAACAACAGCTTTGATTTCACTCCATTATTATTCTTCTTTCTAAAAACAACTCTTTTTCTTCAGCCGATTTTCGGCTTTCGCTTTAGCTTTTCTTTTCTTTGCTCTGCTTGCCGCCTCGACGTTCAAACGTCAGCAAAACTGGTCCTCGCACCGCCAGGTAGCGTTCTTTTTTATGCGTGCTGTTGCTGTCGCTGCTCCCATTCTCGAAGTCGCACCGCTTCCATTAGAGGCGTGCAGCGTTGCGGATAGTTTTTTGCTTTCCAGTTCATGCATTGCGGACCGAACATAGGGGTTGTGTCCAATTCATCAAAAACGTGATTTGAAGTATCCTGTAAAAGTTTGTTAAATCTATTGAAATTTTACAGAACTAACATTTATACATTTTAATTTACTATTGCCATGGTCACTATTTGCTGCTTGAAATTGATTTTATAACAGCAATCCACTTTTATTTTTGATGACCCAATAGTTATTGCTCCTGAGTTAGGAGTTTAAATAATCTATGAAGCAAACTAGAAACTTGACAGAAACTAGACAGATGGCGATATTGAAAAATAAAGATCTTTAGGTTACAAGATTCCATTGGATAATTCGATGCGAATCTGCAATCCGTGTCGTTCCCTAGTTTATCGTCCCCAACAAAAACGACCACCGTTACGTCTCTAGCTTCATCGACTTCAGCGAAGTCTATTGTTAATACAATAAGTTTGTCATATAACATCGCGACTTCCAACAATGGCATCATGGCAATTCATGTATTGCCAACTTCAACAAAGAGATCGGAGGTACTCTTAACACCTACATGCCTGACCCCTCTTTCAGCAAAAATCTGAAGTTTCATTAGCCTGTCATTCTGCGAAATCTTAACCAAATTGGACGCAACCTTTTGCAATCACAAATTTGTCCTAGTTTTTTATACAGTATTGGGCACTCCGGATTTTTACGTAGTTCCGGATATATTCAGGGGAACCGTGGGATAAGTACCCTTCCCGAAACACTGACCAGGATCATATATCAAAACATTGATTGCGACACCTCAAACTTTATGATTTTGCAAAACAAGATCATTGAAAGTGGTTCTGGAAATATGCGGCCATTGTGGTCACTCCTGATAGCCTTTCGGGAACTGGGTTCCACCGGGAAAGTGGCCAAATTGTTAACGGTATCAGAACACGGCTTGCCATATCTCAAAATTTATGATTTTCAAAACAAGACTATTGGTGGTCATTCTGGAAATATTCGCATTGTGGTCACTCCTGGCAGCTTCTACTTCTTCTTTTAGCATTTCAAGTTTTTTGCTTTCACAATTCGCTTATTGCTCGCTCTCAACTTAGTGTTCTAGATGCGCTTCCACAGTTATTAATTGGGAGCTTTCGATGCCAGGTACCAGTTTTGCATTAGAATGATTGTGTGGCAAGTACAATCATATTCTATACTCAAGAGTCGTGATATTTTTCTTAACGAAAAATTCCTAGACCAGACCGTCAATCGAACCCATTCACCTCCAGCATTGTATTGCTTTGTAGCTGTGCCTTTGCCGACTGAGCTAAGGGAGGACTCCAGGCAGCGTGATATTGAATTCATAATTAGGCGTTGGGTATAATCATAGATACTGAATAAAACAACAATTTCGTTTTTTCTTTCAAAGATGTGTTATTTTTTTGGAGAATACACAAAGAAAATTAATCTACAAGCAAACTTTGCAAATAAAGAAAGTTTTTGATGATAACAACTCTCTAACATGTGTTTTCATGGTTTTTTTTCCTGCGGCAATCAAAACACCTAACCAGGCAAGAAGCACATTTCTGTCGATGATTCCGAAGTCGGGATCATGACTTCCTTCCGCATTGGTGATTTGACAAATGATATGTAAAATAGGATCATCTAAGAATAAGATGAACTCGTCCAGTGGGGTTTTGATTGTACTCAAATCCATATTAAATTTTCATGCACCATTAGTGAGATGCGATTTCACTACATTCGGAAGATTAGTGCATCATCTGCCACACTTCGATACTTATATTTCTTCGCCATTATCTTGATCTTCAGAACTAAAAGGATCTTCTTCTACTCACTCATCATCAACATCATTTTCCACACCGACCAAGTTTGGGTCGATAATGCTTGAATCAGCCGAATCAGAATCACTCATATTATCACTATGAATTTTCAATTATTAAAAAAAACAGAACTCTGTCAATAACTAAACTTCTGACGTCACAAAAGAACAAGATTCAGAAGAACTAAGATTGAAATGATATCGCTACCCAGTTTAGAAACAAAAACCGTAAGATGCGAGCAACAATGTTGATCCAGATAACGGTACAAAGTGATAATAAATTATGATTTTACATACTTTGATTAGCGTGTGTGTGTGTATGGTGTGTGTGTTTGTGTGTGTCAGGAGTGGCCACAATGACCGAATATTCTCAGAATGACCACCAATGGTCTCGTTTTGAAAAATCATGAACTTTGAGGTGTCGCAAGCCATGTTCTAGTACCGTTCAAAATCTGGCTACTTTCCCGGTGAAACCTGTTTCCCGAAAGGCGTCCAGGAGTGGCCACAATGGCCGAGTATTTCCAGACCCCCACCAATAGTCTCGTTTTGCAAAATCATGAAGTTTGAGGTGTCACAAGCCATGTTTTGGAACCGTTCAAAATCTGGTCACTTTCCCTGTGGAACCCGGTTCCCTGAAGGCAACCAGGAGTGGTCACAATTGCCGAATATTTCCAGAATGACCACCAATGGTCTTATTTTGCAAAATCATGAAGTTTTAGGTTTCGCAAGCAACGTTTTGGTACCGTTTTGATACAGGTCTGTGTTTCGGGAAGGGTACTTACCCCACGGTTCCCCTGAATATATCCGGTACTACGTAAAAATCTGGAGTACCCGATACTGTAAAAAACTAGGACAAATTTGTGATCGTTTGCAGAAGGTTGCGACCAATTTGGTTAAGATTTCGCAAAAGGACAGGCCTATGAAAATGCAGATTTTTGCTGAAAGAGGGGTCTGGTATGTAGGTGTTAAGAAAATGGCAACAAGAGCTAAGCAACACGAATCCTATAACGAATGCCAGACAACTTTTATGACTGGGAAGATAATCGCAAAGAGGATCATGGAACAAAAATGTGCTATGTTTCCACGGGTGCATACAAAAGAGGCCGAAAAGGAATTCAATCCGATTTTTAACAAAGCAAAACCAATTCCTGGAGCTCAAAAATATCATTCCTACATTCCAGTTTCAAATAACCAAATTGCAGTTAAGGTATTTTCTAATTCTAATGATGAACCCAAAATATTTAATGTGTTCAAGT
This sequence comes from Aedes japonicus, assembly GCA_034211315.2. Classification (NCBI taxonomy): domain Eukaryota; kingdom Metazoa; phylum Arthropoda; class Insecta; order Diptera; family Culicidae; genus Aedes; species Aedes japonicus. The sequence goes on from JASCZW010010237.1 coordinate 18,336, forward strand.
GATCTGAAATGTAATATTTAATGAAAATTGACAAAAAAAACAGGATTGTTTGAGATACTGCTTCTTCTTTCCCTAAAAAAATCTATCCGAAACACACACACACATATTCAAAAGCATCAACTTGATTCTTTTCCGTCGCGTCCAAACAGAAACGTGCAAGTCTGACTGCCACCGTGTCCGAGAAAATGAATGCCTTTTTTTTGTTGTGGACATCACGATTAACAATCAAAAAGGGCCAAAACAATTGCTAAAACATAAATTTCTGTTATTAAAATTCGCAATAACTTCAGAACGGCTAGGCTTACAAAAAAAGTTTTCTTATACCTTTTAATTAAAAATGATGCATAAATCATTTCGTATATTTAAAAAGAAATTATAATTTTATATATTGTCTAAATATTTATATATATATATATATAATATATATTAAAAACATAAAATTGAAAAAAAAATCTTCACCGGCTTCAGGACTAACTAGCTCTTTTTAAAAAAATTAGGAGAATTGAAGGGGGTTCCTTTGAGAAAATCAACGTTTATGTTTTTAGCATGAATTTACGATTCTTTAGTTTCAGTGTTTTTCTTCTTGAAGAACACTTCATTACCCACAACTTTTTCTCTGACGACATTTTGATCAAATAAGTCGTTTGCGAAAAAAAAAAGTATATTTAAGAAATAAAATCCACATTTTAAATACGCCCGACTAAATAGATAATTAGTACAGGATAATTTTTGATTTTTTTAATGGAAAACGTAATTTTGGGTGGAGACCAACATATGGACAATATTTCATTCAGATCGGAGAGAGTACATGCTAAGCTCAGTTTACCCATAATCGCAAAAATAAGTGCACATACTCATGCATGGGTAAAGTTCACTTTACCCATATTTGAGTAAATTTGTATGGGATAAATATTCGAATTGGGGTAAGTAGTAACGTGCCCATAAATGGGTATGTGCACTTTTCGCGATTACGGGTATTCTTCACCCATATTTGGGTAAACTGATCTCAGCGTGTAGGATCCAACCGGTTTTCTATTCCGGCTGGAAATGCTCATAATCCAGTTTTGGTTACAAGAGTAAACGGTTGATCGAATAGCGGTTAAACTGATTTTTAGAGTTAAATGGAATCGAGTATTTTCTCCTAGTGGCGTCACGTGGATTTCAATGACTGTGTACCTAAAAACAACACAAATCAGTCTATCTATAGCAATTCATTGTGGAAAATCTCTTGGATTTTTACTGAAGTCCATGAGCAACTCTTCCTTGAATTTTTTTTCTTTTATATGCATTTTTGCTTGTATTCGAAGCAAATATTGCTAGAAGTTTTGAAAATATCGTATAATCTCAGTAAATTTGTCAGTGTTTTTTAAACATGTGTAATTTTGGATGGGTTTATTCCAGAAACGTTTGCACATTTTTCTTTCAGAGTGTATTCAAATGTCAATACGGCTTGGAAGCTTGTTATGAATTTTCGTTCGTTCGTGTCGCGTGGAAATCGTGGATACGAATAGGGAGCTCGTGACAAATCTGTTATTGAAAAATTTTAGACAGTGTACTATTTTAATGCAACTGAAACCACCCGAAAATAAACGAAATATTCATCTCTCGCTCCTTCTAACAACGCATGCGGCTGGCAATAGGGGGTTTTAATTTTAAAAAAAAAAAAAAACATGTATTTTCCATCTGTATCGATGATGCGTGTTCTTCCAAGCACAAACATAGTTTTTATGAATCTCAACTATTTTTTATCGATTTTTAAACAAGAAAAATCTAATCATTTTTATTTTCACAAACCGACATGCAGTTTCACAAAGTGATATTTACTTTCAGTAACAGGGGGCTCCCTGCACTTAATTATCAGTCACAGGGGCTCCCATTATGACATAAATGTCAACTTATGTATGCTAGAAATCAATGGTTGGTTCGTTGGTTTAGGTAGACTGTTTTTGTAGCGTGTTTCATGGTGAAATAGGATGATGTTGACTTGCAATCAAAATGTTTTCATAATATTTTGAAATTGTTTTTTTCAATAGTTACGCTCGTCAAAATTGAAAAATAAAAAATAAATTAACTGCCGGTATATTATTATATTTGCTATCGAATAGTGTTATAATCCACATACCCCTATAATACCCTATTAAGGCGAAGGGAAATTTTTTGAACTGAACTAAATAAGAACAAATGTTAAAAGCATAAAAATACATTGAAAATTAAAATTCATACAAGCTCCTCATTTCCACGACCATATACTTCACTGACAGAAATTTCCACTCACCCTGTAGAATCTAATTTAAATTCAACAACACTATGGAAATCAAAAGATGGTGAATTGAAAATGATTAATTTAATACAGCTGAAAATTAAGGTTCCTCCTAGCCTATAGCCAAATTGGTTCAATTAGTTCTCCGGAAAATGCAAGACAGTGACCATTTGGTATGAATGTCCCTATAACCCTACCCTCTTTCCCTCTTTCAAATCGTTTCAATTTAATGTTCATAAACTTCAGAAACCATTTAAAAGAGGAAGACAGTTTGTCGGCACACACTCTCACCGTCAAATTCATCTTCATCCAGTCCATCGGGCAAATATCACACGTCCAACGTGATATTTTCAGTTCCGCAATCCATGGCACTCGGTTTCTCAAGCCGAGACTGATCATAGCTGACCGCCGCAGGCCCACTTCGCACAGCTCACAGCCACTAGAGTCGTCTAACCTCCCGCTCCTCCCTCGAAGTGTAATTGCAGCCCGGAGGCAGGAGCGCGACGACGACGACGACGACGGGCAAGAGAGAAGCTGGAAAAATTTATCACCGATTCAGATCGCGTTCATGCTGGCTGGCTGCCGCTGGTCTGAAAACACTTTCCACGAATCCGGTAGGTGGCGCTGGGTTGGAGGACGCGGGGCAGTTACTTTACATTGTTTTCACGATCATTCCTCACTCGTCGCGTTCAGCCAGCTGCTCGGCGATTGTAGAAATATTTTATTCACATCGTTAGTTCTTTGGCCTGCTGCCGGCTTTTTTCGCTTTGAACCGCACGCTCACGGGGGAAGGCACTAGTTTCTCTCCGTACGGACCCTTTCGAGATCAATTCAATAGTGCTAGGGGAAAAATCGTCCGGTTGACCTATCTCGCTCCGATAATCTGGGTGGCATTGACGGTGTTGGAGAAAACCAGTAGCATTAACCTAACCTAGTTGAGCGGCCAGTCGACCGACTCAAGTTGGAAGATAAGATCAACGTTGATGAGCTGGAAAAATGACACGGCTGTGGCTACCGGATCCGAGCCAACCCGCCGCTGCCGCCGAAAGATGCGCGTGTGGAGAAGGCCACCCACGTGGAGGGGCACGGGACGGATTCACCGATTTCGACATCCGGTCTCGATCGATCGGGTTCGTCGCCTGAGGTATCGTAAAAGTTTTTCGTCCGATGAGCTGGCGAGATAAGCCGAGATACACCTAGGCAAGTCATCCCGTGGAGAGCCGAAAAACAAGGGGAACACATTGCATAACGGGAGGCAGGAGTGTCTCCGTTGCTGCCTTTCCAATGCAATCGTATCTTAACTTTGAATGTGATTGTGGTCGTGAATGGGTGGAGGGGAGATAGTAAGGCGCAGGCAAGGGGTACGACGGGGAACTTACGATCGATGAAGAGTGGCTAAACTGGTTCCTGGTGGTTGTCGTGGAACCGACCGAGCGGACAGCATTTCCAAAGCTGTCGTGGTTGTTGGTAAATATTCAACGCAACCAGGGAAACGGAAAGATTCTGGTTTTATTATTAAGCTTGATTCGACTTTTAGTAATCGAGAAGTGCCAACCAAATCAGCAATTACCCTACGGCGACGACTCATCATCCGCGTCATCCAAGCCCGGGGATTCGCAGTAGGTGGATAATCGTCGGTTCGCTTAGCAGGTTAAGTGGTTTTGTTGATTCTCGGTTTGGGTATGCGATCATCCACTCGGGACAGCTGACTCGTATGTTTCGCCTCCACCAGGTTCACTGGAGATGCGGCACTTTGGAGGAAACCTGTAAAGGTTAGTAAAGACTGTATTCGAAACAAATGAGTCATTCATTTGTTTGTAACTTTTTAACGAGTGGGTGAAAATTGTTGTTATTTTTGCTGAAACTATGTAACAGCGTACATTCTTCCAAAATTAATCACTTAAAAGTCACTTAAAAGTAAACGCAATATGATGCGAGACAATGCACAGTGGGAAAAAAAGTGCCCGAAACGCGAAAGAATTCTATATCTCAGCTCGGAGTAAAACGATTTCTGTAAATGTTACCTTTCCTTGAAGGAAAATTTCTAAGAAATCGAATAGACGTGGTCGCACGGAACTTCTTGGGGAGCAAATGAGCTCATTTAACCCTGGTTCCCCTAATATTTCCTTGTTGTTCAGACATTTCTTTGCTCGATGTGACTCAAGATCAACAAAATGATGCTAGTCCTATGTAAAATGTCCAGAAAAATCGATTGAAGTAGGTTTCGTTCACCGCACGGCTTTGTGAATGAAGATATGGCTGATTTTACCCTGATTTACCTAATATTGTTGTGTTTTTCAGAAATTTCCTTGCTCGATGTGATTAAAAAACAACAAAATATAGCTAGTCCCATGTGAAATTTCCTGGAGAATCGACTAGAGTTAGTTTTGTTCACCGCACGGCTCTGTGAATGAAGATATGGCTGATTTTACCCTGATTCCCCTAATATTTTCATATTTTTCACAACTTTCTTTGCTCGTTGTGACTCAAGATCAACAAAAAAAATGCTAGTTCTTTGTAAAATTTTCTGGAGAATCGATTAAAATTGCTTTCATTTACCGCACAGCTCTGTGAACGTAGATATGGCTGATTTTACCCTGAATCTCCTAAAAGTTTTGTGTTTATCATAAATTTCTTTGGTCGGATTTACTCAAGATCAACAAATTGAGCCTAGTCATTTGTAAAATTTGCTGTAAAATCGATTGGAATTGGTTTCGATCACCGCACAGCTCTGTGAACGAAGATATGGTCGATTTTTCCGCGATTCCTCTAATATTCAGAGATTGCTTTGTTCGGTTTCACTCAAGATCAACAAAATAAGGCTAGTCCTATGTAAAATTGCCTGCAGAAACGATTGAAGTTCATTTCATAAACCGTACGGCTCTTTGAATGAAGATATGGCTGATTTTACTCTAATTTGCCTAGTATTTTTGCGTGATTCAGAATTTTATTTGTTCGGTGTGTTTCTACAGCAACAAAATAAAGCTAGTCCTATGTAAAAAATCGACTGGAGTTGGTTTCATTCACCGCACGGCTACCTGAATGAAGATATGGCTGTTTTTACCCTGATTTCGTTTTTTTTTCCAAATTTAAGATATGACACATTTTACCTTGATTCTCCTGATATATTTTTTTGTAATTCAGAAATTTTTTTGGTCGGTTGTCTGGAAAATCGATTGGAGTTGATTTCGTTCACCGCACAGCTCTACGAACGAAGATATGGCTAATTTTGCCATGATTCCCCTAATATTGTTATTCAAATATGTTTTGCTCTGTGTGACTTAAAATCAACAAAACTATGCTAGTCCTGTGTAAAATTTTCTGGACAATCGATTGGTGTTAGTTTCACCGCACGGTTCTTAGAATGAAGATATTGCATATTTTACCCTGATTCTCCCAATATTGCCGAAATAAAGAAAAAATCATTATCAGTAAACATGGCACCGCTCAAACGTCATCTAATGAATTCGTGAAAATGCTGTCTCCTGTCTACTTTATACTGATCAGGTGCTTACAGCTAACGCCACGAATGAATGCAATGAATTTCTTTGCATTCATCCTGATTCTCTCAGTCTCTTTTATTCACATTTTGACAGTTACCGGTAGTACCTTTGCTTGTTATCTCTTTTACTCTTACCGCAAAAAGTAAGGTTAGTTTTCCTTGCAGTTGGCAATGGATGAATGCACCGAATGAACTGAACGAAACTTTTGAAGTTTAAGAGGTAAAATCAGCCATATCTTCATTCACAGAGCCGCGTGGTTAGTGAAACCAACTCCAATCAATTTTTCAGGCAATTTTACATAGAACTAGCCTCATTTTGTTGTTCTTGAGTCACACCGAACAAAGCAATCTCTGAATAACACAAAAATATTGGGGGAATCGGGGTAAAACCGACTATATATTCTCTCACAGAGCTGCGCGGTGAACGAAACCAATTCCAATCGATTCCTAAGCAAATTTTACAAATGACTAGGCTTAATTTGTCAATAAACACAAAACTATTAGGAGAATCAGGGTAAAATCAGCCAAATCTATGTTCACAGAGCTGTGCGGTAAATGACAGAAATTTCAATCAATTCTCCAGAAAATTTTACAAATAACTGGCATTATTTTGTTGATCTTGAGTCACAACGAGCAAACAAATTTCTGAACAACAAGGAAATATTAGAGGAACCAGTTCTAGTCAAAATTTGTCCAAACCATTTTCTTTTCTCTGGAATCCGACAAACAACGTCAGACGGCATTGAGCACAGCTGCCCAAATTCTTCTTTCACCATGTGTTAACACCCTTATAAACGTAATTCGCCAAACGCAATTCGCCAAACTTCAAACACATTCACCACCACATGAAAGATAAGTTCATTTCTGGCCTTACCTGTTACAGCCGTGTAGCCAGATCTTCTAAGGGCATCTTCAACGGTGGTTCAAATCGTGGTTTGGATTTATTTTTCTAGACCAAACGCAAAAAACATCGCTGCATCGCAGGTGTTTGTAAATTTTGTTTTATACCGGATCTATTTTGCATCATTTCAGAACTTATATAAGCTTCTAAGTTTCTTACTGAACGCACTCTTTAATAAACTTCGGAATATCTATGAAGATTGGGTGGAAATATCTATAATGAACATGCCATAAGTTGATTAAACTTCTCGGCAGTTGAATAAAATAATTGGAAGTTTCCAGATAATATCATGAAGTTTGCTCGCTGTCTTTCGAAAAGAGAAATGGTGGAACTTTAGAGAAGTTCATTGAATTGCCGAAAAATTATTAACGTTTCTGGAAACATGGATGAACTTCCAAAAAGTAGATCATCCATAGAATAGGAACAACTTTCTGGAAATGACGGGAACTTAGAAAATCAGATTTCGCTTCGAAGAAGTTGTTTTAACTTCCAGCAGGTATATATTCTGTGATAAAAAGCAGAATAATACACATATTTTAAAAAACTTACGAGAAATGGAAACAAAAATCTTGGAAGCCGTGGAATTCCTGTGGAATAGTTAGCATTACCGAGATGTTGTTAAACCGTACAAGAACATTTTATGATAGGCAAGATTGTGAATAGGTGGAAATTCTATGAAATTGATTAAAAAGTAGTTGGTTTCTTTATTCTAGTTTTGGTTAGGTTCGAAAAATTATGGAGTAGTAAGAAGTTTAAGTTCTTCCTAAAACTTAAATACCCTGAACTTTTGGGATGTTTTCGGAACGATTGGAAAGTTTCTCGATCACCTGGAAAGATCCCTGAAGTTCTAGGAATCTCCCCAAGCTTACGGAAAAATCCTTTGATTGTTTCCTAAACGTTTCGAATGCTCAAAAAATCCAGTGTCCTGTTCCTGGGACGTTTTCTGAAATTCTGGAAAGATTCTCGATCTTGGGGGAAGTTTTCTGAAATTTTTGGAAGATCGCAGGACTACTGAGAAATTTCCTGAATTGCTAAATCCCCTGAGCATCCGGGAGTATTTTCGAGCTTCTGAAAGTTCCCTGAACTTCTGGGAAATTTTCAAAATTTCTGGGACGTTCTCTGAACGTCTGAGATGTTTGCTGACATTTTGGAAAGTTTCCTGATCTTCGAGGGAGTTCCATGTTCTTTGTGAGCATTTCCTGAAGTTCTGAGCAGTTTTTTGAATTCATGAGAAACCCTGAACTTCAAGGAAGTTTCTTGAACTCCTACATATTCGCTGAACTTCTAAGAAGTTCTGTATATGTCTAGCAAGATTCATGAAATTCTAAGAAGTTCACTAAACTCTAGGAAGATCCGCAAACTGTTGAAAAGCTTTATGAATTTCTTGACTATTCTCTATTGGAAGTTCTCTAATTTTCTGGAAAGTTCCTTGATTTTTTGGGAAGTTCCCTGAACATCGTGAGTAGCTCTATGAACTTCTGAAAAAATACCCAAAATAATCTGATGAGTTTTCTAAGCTTCTGGAAGCCCCCTGCATTTTTGGATAGTTACCTGAACTTCTGTGAAGAACCCTCCACTTTTGGAAACTTCTCTGAACTCGTGGTAAGCTCCTAGAATTTGTGGACAATTCCCTTTTTTGGAAACAATCTGAATTTCAGGAAAGATGTCTGAACTTCTAGGAAGAACCCTTAATTTCTGGAAAGTTCCCTGATTTTATGGCATGTTGCTTTGACATCAGGGAGAACAGCTAAACCTCAGGAGAGTCTAAGTCAAATCTAAAAAGTATACCGAGCTTCTGATAAGTTCCCTGAGTTTCTAAGTGCACTGAATTTACAAGATTTTTCTCAAACTTTTGAGAGATAATTTTTGTCCATCAGTTTCTTTACCTTTTCCGATATTGTGGGCGTAAATACTGCGGGCCGTAAGTCTTAAGGACAGATTGGTCAAAATTCCTCAGGGTCACCAACCCCCAAGTTTTCGTCGAGAGAACTAGCTGAGGACATACGCCAATATCCGTTAGGCCAGTGCACCTATGTAACACTAAGGCCAACATATCCAGCTGCATCGCATCAGCTGGAAAAAGTCATCAGTTGACTGTAGTTGTCGCATAATGTCTAGGATCATATCCCTTGGCATGTTGAAACGTCGCAGAAAGTGCTTTTTGTCATAGGTTGGCGTGGCTCTATCTATCCCTATCAGCACTATCTAATATCGTTTAAATGAGATGCAAGCCTTCACACACTCACCACCACTCAAACCAATCCATAGTAAAAAGTTTGCGAAAAATCCTCGGTCTCTGAAGAAAACAAAACTTCTGATCTCTGGATATTGTAAGATTGGCAAGATGATAGGTGTTGGTGGGTTTAACAACAAGAAATACTACACCGGTGCGGGGAACGCAAAGTTGGTCTGTTTGCTGATGCAAATCACCTATAAAGATGTTAAAATAGACCACCGCTGAAGATGCTCTAAGCGGTACGTTTTGAACAGGCTGAACAATGAGATCGGTGGACCGAGTAAATGACAAAAACGCTACTCAAATCATTTGAAAAAGGTGTGAGTATGGTTCATTCCATATGACAAAAGTTCCCGATGATTTTGGATTCCCGCATTTTTCTCGATTTTTCCTAGTCTGTGGCCACCCTGCTAATGTGTCGAAGAAATCTTGGCTTGGAGTGATGAATGAGGGTCGGAGCTTCATTTGTGTGATATCTCGCCTCATGTTTAATCCTTATTCTTTCAAAGCTTATACCGTATTGGGCTGAGAAACAGCAATGTCTGTGAAAGTGGACATGGTAACCAGGACGCAGATCACGTAGCTTGGTCTTTTACTGAACATCGTCGAGTCAGATCAGAGCTTTATGATTCGCTACGGGCTCGAGGTAGACAACCCAATTCATCGATTCGAAATATTTTGCTTGCTGGCGGTCTAGAGTTTATGAAACTCTGATTTTGTAATTGTGATTTTCGAGATTCAAACGTATGTTTCTGAAACTTTTAGTACTTCCACGTAAACAAGAACTATCACCACAACACTCCCCAACATGATGGAGGGTTTAGTATGCAAAATGGTGCCAAAAGTTTCGACTTTTGGTTCAACTCTTTCTTAACAAATACGCCGTTTTCAATAAGTTGTCTAGTCATCACAGGAAGCGTTTTGGTACAAAAGTGATTTAAGGAAAATGAAAGAGAGAAGAACAAATAGGGATTAGTTTGTCCAAAGATAACCAAAGTGCAAATATTAGATTCGGAGAAATACACCAATTGTAGGAAGCATACAAGACATAAGATACAATACGAACGGGTTTTATGAAGTTCTGTTTCCATAAGTTCAAAAACATACTTCATTGCAAACTGAGTGAAAGCAACCCTGGCTGAGAACAAAACAAACAAAGATACATAAAAAAAACCATGTACAGCAGCAACCTGAAACGGTACATAAATTCTCCAAATTCTTTCTATTGGAATAGTTTCTCCTCAACCTTGAACTTGCTCTCTTGGTTGGTGCATCACTCGAATCGTGATGCATCCACTGTTCGAGGGGGGCCCCCGGTTCATCATCTGCTTTGAACCATGACGGCCGTCGCTCATCCAGTCGTGATTTTTCCTACAGACGACACACGACACCGCACTCTGCGAGTCCGCCAATTCCGGATCAGAGAGTGTGACGTGACACTTTCGAGGAAGCCCTTCTGCTCGCCAGCGTCACCGGTGAACCCCCGGACCTATGGAGGCAAAAAAAAATAAAAAGAGAAAACCTGATTTGGCATGTATGTTGAGATAGCCGTCGGATGCTTGTTGTTGTTGCTGTGCTAGTGGAAGCTATCAAATTCGAAAAAATCACCGGAGTGAATCGGGCCTTCTTCCATTCAAGCCGGAGAGCCGTACAGTCCGTCCATCTGTGGAAACGCGCGCGGTGCATTGCAGTGCAGTTTCGCCCGCAAAGACGAGAAGGGAAAACACAATTTCTACAGTCATGGTCACTCCTTTGCGTTGCTCCGTTTGGGCGGTGAATTGAGTTTCACTTCCTAGGAGAGGGAGTCGGCGGCAGCCGGCGGGCGTAGTTGGGCATCTATTTTCGAAGCATGTTGGATTGAATAACAACACGGTGTTGATTCGACTAAATGCAATAGTATCGATGTAAGTTTGACAGGGTGTTTTCCGAGGAATTTACAAGAATTTTGATTGAGTGGTTTCGTAATATTATTTGATGTGTTCAATATATTATTTTATTGGTGGAAATTTGTTTTGCTATATAAAATAGTGCCAATGTTTATAAGTTTGGATGTTTCGAAATGTAATTGAAAGTTGAAGTAATTTTTAAGATATTTTCAATTCAATCTTCCCTTTCCTAACTCGGTAGCAATAACTATTAGGTCAGCAAAAATAAAAGCTGATTGCTGTTATAAAATCAGCATCAAGTATCAAATAGTGACCATGGCAACCGTAAATTAAAATGTGAAAATGTTAGTTTTGTAAAATTTCAATAGATTTAACAAACTTTTTCAGGATACCTCAAATCAAGATTTTGGTGAAATACTGATATCGTTGAAAACGAACGAATACGTGCTCAAGCGCAAACCACAGAACTCTACACTTAAACACTTAACAGAAATTCTTGCAATTCAGGAACAACCGAATGGAGATCCTATATAATAGACACGAGTGACTGCAGTATTTTTCATTTACATAAATATATACACTATTATATAAATAATTCATGGGAATGTGAGGGACCATCAGGGCACCCGATTGAAGCACTCTGGATGGGGAGAGTGGGAACGCCAACTCCCCATTGCTAACAACTTGGGAATAGAGGGTGAGAGTAAGTCTATTTGAAAAAAGTATTCGAGATTTGGTTCACAATGTATAGTTCTAACTTTAAAACCTGAGACGTGATAGCGTAATATATGAATATTCAAATGATATTTATCATTGAACATCATGTGAAAATGACAGTGGATAGAACACTTTTTATATACCAAATATCTACAAAATTGTAGAATTGATCAAGAGCTACAATTTTATCATAAATTCAGCTGTTGAACCAAGTTTTCGATAAATGTATACAATTACACAAAATGACTTTTCACAGCACTGCTCGAAACACAATAATACTTCTCTTGAACTTTCTGAAAGGAATTTTGGAAGTCCACCAAAGTTCCACCAGAGTTTCACTTCAAACAATAACTTTGAAAATTCTCCACCATCTGTTTAAAAGTGATGAGAGGAATTATTAAAAGTTCCATAAAAAATTGGCGAACCCTGGAGCGTTATACTTTTTCTTCTTCAGAAAAAAAAACTCTTCAACCACAAATGGCTCTAATGAGAACTGTACCGAGGAAAGAACTGGATTTCTAACAAACTTCGAAAAATCTTCTCAATGAAAGTTAGATACAATTATTGAATAACATTTTTTTGGCAACAGTGTGCTTCCCATCAGATCAAGTTTGTAAGGCAGAAAGTCGTATTTCAAACAGCTGAACAAACAATAACTAGCCTTCCTCCTGTTTTTAAAATTCATATCTATAAAACACACCCGTGCCTTAAGCGCTGGACCCTCCCCGGAACTATCTTTTTTCGGTATTACTTCGGGAAGGGGGCTATTGTGCTTGTTGAGCACCCACTATGTCTAACTACTTAGGGCTTAGTAGTTAGGTGGTCCCTGCGACTTGCCGTTCGTCGTTTCGCCATTTTTGTTGGAGATCAAGGACGATCTGGGTCCCAGATGTCCCGGTCTTGACACATCCTCTGGACCAAATTATCCGGAGTCGCGGCCATGGATGCGGCTCTAGTGGTCTTCCGAACACCTCTTATTTCAAGCACTCTACGTCCTTCTTTATGACAATGCCTATTGACATCATCCCAGCTAGGACGCAACCCGCCTCGCGTGATACCGTTCGGTATGCACTAACCACTCTTAGGCACATAAGCCTGTGCGTACTCTCTAACATACTAGTGTAGCTCTTGGTACTCAAGGCGGTGATCCATGTCGGCCCGCCGTACCTAAGCATGGGCAGGGCGACACTGGCCAGGAGTTTACGCTTACTCCCTTGCACCGCCGAGCTATTCGACATCATGGGGGATAATGCCGATATAGCCATAGAGACTTTCTGGTAGGCGTAATCGACGTGCTTGATAAAGGACAGCTTATCGTCGATCATAACCCCAAGATACCTCAAAGTCCTCTTCGATTCGATAGTGCAGTTACCTGCACCACCGTGACCTCAGTCTCATGGTGGGCTAGCTTCAGTTGCCTGGAACTCATCCATCTCTCCACAATGCCAATGGAGAGGCAGTTAGCTCGACCTCTTCAATGGATTCACCACATATCTCCAGGGTGATGTCGTCCGCGAACCCGATTATCTTCACCCCGTTCGGGAGCTCAAGCCGCAGTACCTCATCGCATATCGTGTTCCATAACACCGGACCCAGGATCGAACCTTGTGGGACGCCTGCGGTGATCTGAACACGTTTCTGGCCAGCCTCTGTATTGTATACCAGTACGCGATTCTGGAAGTAGCTTCCGAGAATCTTGTTCAGGTATCCAGGAACCTGAAGGCGTTGGAGTCAGTCTGCGATAGCCACCCAACTGGCGCTATTGAACGCATTTCTCACGTCAAGGGTGACCACTGTACAGTAGCGTATTCCTCGCCTTTTGCGCTGGATTGTCACTTCAGCCGTCTTATTGACGGAAAGAATGGCATCCACCGTCGACTTCCCTTTACGGAAGCAAAACTAGGGTCTGAATTTTCCAGGCGTCCGGAAAAACGCCCTCGTTCAAAAACCTTGCATCACCACCCTGAACATTTCGGGATCCAGCAAGATAGCCGTCTTGATGGCCAGGTTCGGAATACCATCCGGTCCCGGCGCTTTGTTCACCTTTAGCGACTTTGCTATCGCAATGAGTTCTTCGTACGTCACCGTCATATGTCTGCAAAACTGGGAATGGAGATGAGACTGCTTAACCTTCTTTAGATGTCGGGGTCAATATGAGACGGAATAGATTTTAAAAATGCTATAACTTTCTAAAATAAGCAAGTAGACGTTTGAATTTTCTCGGCTTTTCCCAAATAATAGGAGGTTATGTACTTCATCAAACCCAATTATTTTTGACATTCCTAGCTGTTGAAAAAAAAAATAAGGTTCAAATTGACCAGGATTTTAAACTTACATTGTGGAAACTAAATTTAAAGTCATTGCAGTCAAAATTCTTATTTGAGTCCCAATTTTTAGTTTCTGGTGATCAATATGGTACGGGTTAATCTTTTATGCCTTTCTATGGTTAAACTTCATGACTTTTTGTAAACAATCTACTTCTATTCATTGAATGGACGAATGACCATATTGACCATTCCGGGACAACCCAAATACGGGGTTTTCGCCGAAACATTCCGATTCTACTTAAGCTGGCTTAAGTCGGCTAACCAAAATCGCTCTGCTAGAGCGTTCCGGAAATTAGGCGTTTGAAAACAAATGGCTTAAGCGCCACCTCAACAGATGACCACTTGTCGTTTTGGGTGCCCGGCAACTCAAACTTCGGGGCGAGTTCAGATGAAACAAAAATGCATGGAATGAACTAGTAGACGAAAAGATCTCGAATTTCCAGAAGAAGCTAACCCAACCCTTTTAAAAAAAACTAATCAAGAGAAAAGCCTTGTACCGAAACAAAAGCACTGGATGCCTATACTAATCACAGGTCAAGTGCTTTCCGAACACCTCGACCTGCATTAAAGCAGCCGTATATTGGGCCAAAAGTGGCATTTATGTTGCGTTTAAGGCGACTTAAATGCTTGATAGGCTGCCGTAAAGACGCTTTGGAACTGCTTATTGATCACCTGGGTTGCCATACATCTCCTACTCTCTAGCTGTGCGGATTTGAAAGGATTGTATTTAGATTGTGCTTACTTTACAATACGCATGCATGCGGACACCTTTGTACGATACTCTCACGTTTCGGTCTTCTTATATACTATTGTTCATTACGCAGAACATACGACTCAAATTTAACTCTACATACGACTGCAAAACTCTACAAACTTCATGGAAAATATTCCCATCCTAACCTCTTACTCACACCACGTTTCATTAGCACCTATGCAGTGAATGCTAGCTTAAAAACAAGTTCCAAAAAATTATCACTCATCTGTCAAAAATTAGCAATTTCTTCGGAAGTCACCTTCACACGTTGGTACACAAATTGACAACTCTATCAAATAAGGTAAACCACCCCAAGGCGACGTTTCAACCATAGTTTAGGAAAGCATCGCTTGCTGTTAAAAAAATGTCCCTCTCAACACTGAAAAGTTCCCACCCGATACTGCCGTTTCACTCTCTCACGGACTGCCTAAATATCCGCACGCACAAAACAAAAGATTTCCCCAAACCAAGAAAAATCGCCCTTATAAGTATAGAACAAAAGTGACTAACCTCGAAAATCGTCGCCGAATCCGTAATCCAGAGTTGTGGCTGTTCAGAACTCACGATTCCAGCGAAGAGAAAATCCAATCGCAAAAACCCCGCACACCAACGAAAAAAAACTTCACTTTTCACTTGTTTATGCTCGCTTGCTCGCTCTTCTTTCACTCCTCGCTCTCTCTAACCGCGATGGGCGGCACACACTTATTTGTTTCCCCCCGATTCAATCAATCTTTTCAATCACTTTCTTTCAACACAGAAGCAATCACTTTTTTTTCTTCTTCTTAGGTATTTCGGATTGAAGAACACGAGAACAATGCACGGATGATAGGCGTTTTAAAAATCACTTGTTTTGGGATGACAGAAGAAAATCACTGCACTGGAAAACGAAACAAAACGAAGATTAGGGTCATCATTCGGAGATTTCGGCTTCGGGGCTCGATGGCCTTGACGAACCGAAATTTTGGTTGGTCATCATGGACGCGCGCTCTGTGTGCAGTTCTTGGTGGTTCTCCGAAGCGTGGTGGCTGTTAGTTTGAATGCAATATTTTATTCTATAATTAATAACGTCCCTGTATCTATCTGTATATATCTATTGTGGGTGACCCTTTAAATCAGATGGCGGTTGTTCATTTGTCGACTTGTCATATCCAACAAGATTTACATAAAATTTGAGTGAAACTGAGTCGAAAACGACTGCACTTTTGATGAAATTATGTCAAAAATAACTCCACTTTCGACGAACTTGTGGTGAAAACTACTCCACTTTTGACGAAATTGAGTTAAAAACGACTCCATTTTTGATAAATTGAGTTAAAATGCCTTCACATTGAAAAGAAAATTATTCGAAAACGACTTTACTTTTGACGAAATTTAAGGAAACTTTTAAAGAAATTCAGTCGACAACAATTTCACTTTCAATGAAGTGGAGTTGTTACTTTTGATGAATTGGGAGTTGAAAAAACTCCAAATGTAACGAAATTGAGTCGGAAACGACGTGACGAAATTAAGTAAAAAACAACTAAAATTTTGACTACATTGAGTCGAAACAACTCAATTATGAGTAATTTAGAGCTAGAACTTCAAACGAAACTGATTCAAAAACAACTCCACCTTTAACGAACTTTAGTCGGGAACGACTCCATTTTTGACTATATATTGAGTTGAATACGAATTCACTTATAAGGAACTTGATTCGAAAACAACTTCACTTTTGATAAAGTTGAGTCAAAAACGACTCCATTTTTGAGAACATTGAATCGACAAGAACTCCACTTTTGACGAACTTCAGTCGGAAACGACTCCATTTTTGACGAAATTCAGCTGAAAATGACTTCACTCCGGACGAAATTGAGTTGAAAACGACTCCATTTTTAAATTCATCGAGTTTAAAAAGACCACTTTTGAAAAAAAATAATCGAAAACGACTTCACCTTTGCCGAAATAGTCGAAAAACAACTCCATTTTTAATTAAATTCAGTCGAAAACAATTTCACATTTGACGAAATTAAGTAGGAAATGAATTCACTTTTCACGAAATTGAGTTGAAAACTAAAAATAACTAAAATTTTGACTATATTGAGTCGAAAACGACTCAATTTTGAGTTGTCTAGAGCTAGAACTTTTAACGAAATTGATCCAAAAACAACTCCACTTTCGTCGACATTGAATTAAAGACTCCACTTGAAAAAAAAAAAAAAAAGAGTCGCAAAAACTCAACTTTTGACGAAATTGAATCGGAAACAACTCCACTTTTAACGAACTTGAATCGGAAATGAATTCACTTTTCACGAAATTGAGTTGAAAACTAAAAATAACTAAAATTTTGACAATATTGAGTCGAAAACGACTCAGTTTTGAGTATTCTAGAGCTAGAACTTTTAACGAAATTAATCCAAAAACAACTCCACTTTCGTCGACATTGCATTGAAGACTCCACTTTTGAATAAAATGAGTCGCAAAAACTCAACTTTTGACGAAATTGAATCGAAAACAACTCCACTTGTAACGAAATTGAATCGGAAATGACTTCACTTTTCACGAAATTGAATTAAAAACGGCTTTATTCCTGACGAAATTGAATCGAAAACAACTCCGCTTTTGACGAAATAGAGTCGTAGAAACTGATGATGAATGAAATTGGATCTAAAAAGCGTCTACACTTTGGACGAAATTTAGTCAAAGACAACTAAAATTTTCACTACACTGAACTAACGACTAACCACTAACTACTCAATTTTGAGTATTCTAGAGCTAGAAATTGAGTTGCAGCAGACTCCACTGTCGACTATATTGATTCGAGAACGTCTTCACTTTCGACGATACTTAACTTTTGAAATAAAATTAAGTCGAAACCATTTCACTTTTGACGAAATTGAGTCGAAAATGACTTCACTTTTGAAATAAAATTGAGTCGAAACCAACTCCACTTTTAACGAAATTGAGTCAAAAATGACTTCACTTTTGACGAAATTGTAACGAAAACGACTTTACTTTTGGGAAAATTGAGTCGAAAACGACTCCACTTGACGGAATTGAGTCAAAAATAACTAAAATGTTGACTTTGAGTCTAAAACGACTAAATTTTGAGTATTCTAGAGCGAGCTTTTATCGAAATTGATCCAAACACGATGGAGTAGTTTCGTAGACATTGAATTGAAGACTCCACTTTTGAGAAGAAAACGAGTCGGAAACTACTCGACTTTTGAAAAAATTGAATCGAAAACAACTCCACTTTTCACGAAAATGGCTTAAAAACGACTCCACTGTCGACTATATTGAGTCGAGAACGACTCCACTTAGTCAAAAACACATAACTTTTGAAATAAAATTGAGTCGAAACCAACTCCACTTGTAACGAAATTGATTCGAAAATGGCTTCACTTTTGACGAAATTGAATCGAAAACGACTTCACTTCTAAGAAAATTGAATCGAAAACAGCGCCACTTTTAACGACATTGAGTCGAAAACGACTCCACTTGACGGAATTGAGTCGAAGATGACTCCAGTTTTGAAGAACTTCAGTCGAAAACGACTTCAATTTTGGAGAAATTGAGTCAAAAACAACTTCACTTTTGAGTCACAAACAATTTTACGCAATTGAGTCACAAACAATTTCTTCTAACGAAATTGGGTCGAAAAGGACTTCACTTTTGACGTAATTGAGTTCAAAATAAATCGAATTTTGACTTCAAAACAAATCGAATTTGACTCAAAACGACTCAATTTTGAGTAATCTAGAGCTAGAACTTTCAACGAAGTTGATTCGAAAAAGACTCCACATGGACGAACTTGAGTCAAAAACGACTTCACTTTTAACCCAATTGAGTCCCGAACAATTTTATTTTAACGAAATTGAGTCATTACTTTTGACGTTGACTTTTGAAGTTCGTACTTTTGACGTTTTCCATTTAAGCAACTCAATTTTGAGTAATCTAAAAGCAGATTTTTCAACGAAATTTATTTGGAGAAAATGACTCCATGTTTGACGAAATTGAGTCGATTACGAAAAAAATTAGGTCGAAAACAACTCCATTTTCAACAACAAAATGGAGTCGGAAACGACTTAATTTTGACGATATTGAGTCGAGAACTTCACCTTCGAAGAAAATCATTTCAAAACAACTCCTTTTTTGACGAAATGGAATCGAAAACAACACCACTTTTGACGAAATAGAGTCGGAAACGAATTAGCTTTGGAAGAAATTGAATCAAATCGAATAAATATTGACATATGTATTGATTCAAAAACGACTAAGTTTTGACAAAATTGTGTCGAGAACATAACTTTGAAAAAAAAAGATTCGAAAACAACTCCACTTTTAACGAAATTCAGTCGACATCAACTCTTATTTTTCCGAAATGGAATCGGAAACGACTTTACTTTTGACGAAATTGAGTCGAAAACAACTTCACTTGACGAAATTCAGTCGAAATGATCGAACTTCACGAACTTCCTTTCAGCAAACGACTCTCCTTTTGATTGAATTATGTTGGAAACGACTTCATTTTTAACGAAATGGGAATTGAAAACAACTTCGTTTTTGAAAAAAACTAGAGTCGAAAACATCTACACTATTGACGAAATTGGGTCGAAAAAAAAACTCCACTTTTAACGAAATTGAGTCGAAAACAACTTCACTTTTGACGAAATTGAGTCGAAAACTTTTCCAATTGACACGAAATTGAGTCGAGAAGAGCTCCAGTGTTGGAGAGCTTTAGTCGAAAACGACTCAATTATGACAGCATTGAGTCGAGAACATCACTTTTGAAAAAAAGGAGTTGAAAACAACTCCACTTTTGATAAAACTGAGTCGAAATCAACTATACTTTTAACGAAATAGAATCG
>JASCZW010010238.1:0-37768 GCA_034211315.2 Aedes japonicus
TAGAGTTTTAGTTACTCGAAACATGCACTAGAGTGGTACAAACGAAACAATGGCGTAAGGAGATGAATCCACCTGGGCTTTGACGAAGGCGAAGTTGAGAAAACAGCATGAAACCAGCGGATAGTGTTGAAAAATTTAAGAAAGATTGACCAAAAGTGGTGAAAATGGTAGGAGAAAGCACTGTGCAGAAGCTTATGAGTAGTGTTAAGAGAAGTTAGAGAACTTGCCTACCCTACGAATAATCAAACGAATTTAAATGAAGATAGAAAGAAAACATAGTTATTTACTATGTTTGATAAAATAATAATCAAAAACCACAGTATGGTCTCTTTTCTTTGAAAGATCAGGTGTATTTATATTTGTGCGATTGACATCTATATATATAAAAATGGATTTCTGTCTGTCTGTCTGTCTGTCTGAACCTAATAGGCTCGAAAACTACTGAACCGATCAGCGTGAAATTTTGTATGGAAAAGGTTTTTGGGGCCGGGGAAGGTTCTTATGATGGTTTGAGACCCCTCCCTTCTCTGGAAAGGGGGGCTCCCATACAAATGAAGCACAAATTTCTGCATAACTCGAGAACTGATCAAGCACAGGAACCCAAATTAAGCATGCGGAAGTTTTGGAGGCAATAAATGTTTATATGGCAGTAAGAGACCCCTTCCCTCTCTAAAAAGGGAGGCTCCCATACAAATGAACATACAAATGAAACAGAATTTTCTGCATAACTCAAGAACAAATCAAGCAAATGGAACCAAATTTGGCAAATGGAGGTTTTTGAAGGAAACAAATGTTTCTAAGGTGGTTTGAGACCCCTCCGCCTTCCGAAAGGAGGAGACTTCCATAAAAATGAAACATAATTTTTAGCATAACTCGAGAGCCAATGAAGCAAATGAAACCAAATTTGGCATGTTGAGGTTTTTGGAGGCAAGAAATATTTCTATGGAAGTTCAATACCTCTCCCATTTTGAAAGGGGGGGCTCCATACAAATAAAAACAAATATCTGCATAACTGGAGAACTAATCAAGTAAATCAAACCACTTTTAGCATATGGAGGTTTTTGGAGGCTAGATTTCTATATGCATAAAAATGAATTTCTGTCTGTCTGTTTGTTTGTCAGACCTCTATAGACTCGGAAAGTTCTGAACCGACCAACGTGAAAATTTATATGAAGGGGTTTTTGGGGCTGGAGAAGGTTCTTATGATTGTTTGAGACCCCTACTCTCTCAGGAAGGAGGCTCTCATACAAATGAGACACAAATTACTTCATAACTCGAGAACTAAACAAGCAAATTGAATCAAATTTGGCATGTGGGGGTTTTGAAGGTAAAAAAAACCATAAAGATGCCAGTTATATTAAATTTCCCTTCATTTAGTTGCAAGCGTAGCAGCGCACGCACCGGATGCAGCTATTATATGTATAACAATGAATTTCTGTCTGTCTGAACCATATAGAATTGAAAACTACTGAACCGATCGGCGTGAAATTTTGCGTGAAGGGTTTTTGGGGTCGTAGAAGGTTCTTATGATAGTCTGGAACCCTCCCATATCTGGAAGGGGGGGCTCCCATACAAATGAAACACACATTTCTGCATAACTCGAGAACTAATCAAGCAAAGGAAACCAAATTTAGCATGTGGGAGTTTTTGGAGACAAGATATGTTTCTATGGTTTCTTGAAACCCGCCACCTTCTGGATAGGGGCTCCCATACAAATGAAACACAAATTTCAACCAAACATGAGAACTATCCCTACTGCCATGGAAATTTGTATGCAGGGGTTTATGGTTTGGAAAAGTATCCTATGATAGTTCGAGACCCCTCCGCCTATAGAAAAGGGGCTCCCATGCAAATGAAAAACAAATTCTTGCATAACTCGAGAACTAATCATGCAAATGGAACCAAATTTGGTATAGGCGAGTTTTGAAGGCAAGAAATGTTTTTATTGTGAGTTTGAAGCCCCTCCTCTCTCTCTGAAAAGCGGGGGTCTCCATACAAATGAAACACAAATTTCAAACAAACATGAGAACTATGCCTACTGCTATGCAAATTTGTATGCAGCTATGGCCGGAAAATTTGTATGCAGTATGTCCGGATTTTTTATGCTGGGATTTTTGGAGTCGCTGAAGGTCCTTATGATGATTAGAGACTCCTCCCTCATCCTGGAAGGGTGCTCCCACACCAATGAACACACAAATTGCCACATCACTCGAAAACTAATCAAGCAAATGGAACCAACTTTGGCATGTGGAGAATTTAGACAAGATTTTTTTATAAGGTGGTTTGAGACCTCATCTCTCTGAGTGGGCGGGGGGGGTGGCCTCTCAAACAAACGAAACAGAAATTGGAACCAAACATGAGAATTATCCATGCAACTTAAACTCAAAATGTGTATTTCCAGGGTAAGAAGCATGTACTGATAGAAGTTTGACCCTGCTTAGCCAAGAATGGGGGATGCTTGAGTTACTCTCAGTGCTACATTATGCACAAGAAGTTGATCAAAGGTTATGCAAGGGAAAATTACATTCAAGTTGACAGAATACGGCTTCGTTTGATGATACATTTTTTTGTCAATGAAATGCTTCTACGCAGAAAGAAAGACCTGTAGAAACTACCGATCCAAAAGTTTAATTAAAACATAAATCTTTGTTTTTTTTTTTTCAGAAATTACATTAGTAAACGAAAATATTTTAACCAGATGCATTCACAAAAACAACATAAATGAGCAGGTTCTATTAAATTTTCATTCATTTTGTTGCATGCGTAGCAAGGCTCGCACCGGGTTCAGCTAGTAGATAAATAAATATTTTTACCTCAAATTTGTTTACCCAATTTATCTGTTAAATGGTCCGTCAGATTTATTTGTTTTGTTTGACATATTCTAGACCTGTCGGTTAGAAATTTGAACTCAAGGTTTGCTTTAAGTTCAACGTAAAATTATTAATCCTCAAAATTCGTATTCAAATCTGCAATCAAAAATTCGAACAATAAGATTCTGGTGTTTGAGGAGCTCATAAGCATAAAACAGACTATTTTTGAAGAAACCAATTTCAAACAACCTCTTAAGAAATAAATGTAAGTATCGTAATCTATGAATTAACATTGAAATTGGTCAATCCAAATAAAATGGACGACTCTTTTCAACAAATTCAGTTTTAAGATCAAATCGTGTATTGAAAATTTCATAGGAAATTGAGTTTCTGCATAGGAAATTGAGTTTCTGCATCAAATTATCTATCATTGCCTGTGCTGCCTATTAAACTGTAGTAGTATTGTGATATTGATAGTAATTCTTTATTGGTTAAGCAGAACATTTACACTGAGAATGGAAAAGGATACCAAAGTAGCGCTCTTGTTACGATCCGGTTGAGGCGACTGCAATATGACTCAATTAAGTCACAATCAAGTTGCTGCAACTGATTTTTGACCGTTGTAGTAGCCAATAGAGACAGCACCAAAACCGAAATTTTGGCCTGATTGCAGTTGAGCGAGTAATTGTCACGCAAACTCTTCTGAATAGAGAGTAGGCTTAACGTAACAAGTCTCTGACTATGAGCTCTTGTCCAGTTTACCACTCTTTGAATTGCCGCGGATCAAGCCTTTCAAACCACACGCAAAGTCTCCATAAAACATGTACGGCGTTTACTCTTTCTCTTTTCTAAGCCCCCGTATGTTGAGAGCGCGGGTTCTCTCTCAGGCTCATTTGGTCCTCAATTTTATTAAATTTTAAATCGCAGGGATTTTTTTTTATTACCGTACAGGCTTGGGTCGAAGGGTCCTAGATTGTTACGAAGCTCTGCCCACGCGTAGGGTTTATGGACATATGAACAAAAAAGCAATGTTAAAAAACTCGGGCTTGCCAGTTTTCTTGGAAAACGTCAATTGATGTTTAACATTTTTCCCGAGCATCACTAACTTCAAATTCATAACTCACGAACGGTTCATCGTTGAAAAAGTTTTTTTTTCTCTATAAGCTATAATGAGAGTTTCTCAAAAATTTGAATAAAATATAATCTTAAAAAAAATTCACCACAGTGAAGAAAAATTACTGTTCTAATTTTCTGAGTCATAAAAAATTTCGAAAATTTTGTTTTCTTGTGTATCATTTCATAAGATCACATTGGTGAAATTTTGGCGTGGGGTTTTCTTATTGTTTTTGAGTAATACTCGAAAAACTATGGGCCTGTCACTCGTTTTCATACAAAAATAAAAAAGTTCCTAAAACTGTCGTCTTCTTGTTTGCTCGTACGTTTCTCTATAGGTAGCTCGCTTTAAAAAAAATGCTCGTTTTCCAAGGCTCTACTGCAAATCCTCTAAGGAGCCGATGGTTAATTCATTGGTTCTTTAACAATAGCCAACGGCGTATTATTGCTTCTACGTGCTTGATTACACTGGTCGACAGAGATTTTAAGACCCAGAGCTCCACGACAGTTTTCGTTAGCTTGGGTCCCAAAACCACTGAAAATCGTATTTTAACTTTTGTATACAAATTGAAATTTTGATATATTTTGAGAACCGCTCGAATAACAGTCTTAGCTGAAGGGGAGATATACAGTTAAAACGACAAAAAAAAAACTCGTTTTTTTTAAAAAAAATTTCAAGGGGAATTTTTTACTCAAATCAATCGAAACAATGATAAGTGTATCCATGTAGTATACAAAATTTTAATTTTTATTTTTTTCAACAAAATGGCGGCCGTTAGCGTGCGTTGAAAAAGTCGTTGTATTTTGCTTGTGCCGGCTCTCCTGGTCGAAGTTTTGATCTGAAATCTGCTAACCCAAAAAAATTACATTAATTACATTTATAGTTAGTAGATGAATTGAAAAAAAAGTAAAAATAAATTGCACTTTTGGCGTAACTTTTTTGAAAAACCCAAAAAAAATTCCGCCTTTTTATCACATTTTTCCATATTTAATAATAAAATATTAAAATAATTTTTAGTTCATATAGAGAGTTATACTTTAATAAAGAAATTCAATAAGTTTCAGCTTTATCGACTAATTAGTTTTCGAGTTATCACCGGAAAAAGAGGAAAACACGCGTTGAAAATATGTCTTCTTGGTCAAGCGCTCTCTTTATGTCTTCTGCGCGCGAAAAAAGCCTTTTCGAAAAACGATGAAAAGAAACACTTGGAATTCGAATTTCGAAAAAAAAAGCGTTTCAGGACCGTATTCTACGGGTAATTTACTAACTTTTCATGTAAGAAAAAAAAAATGAATTTTTTAGTCATTCTGACTGTATATCCCCCCTTTTAAATGATCCAGAAGCATCTATTTTTGAAATTTCTTAGACTTTGACAAACAACTTTGCAGAAGACAGCGTGTCAATCGGACTTCACTAGGAAAAGTTATGACTGTTGAAAGGCAGCATACTTTAGCAAAAACGCGCAAAGTACAGTAAACCCCTAACATGCGCGGACTCCCTTGATGATTTACTCAAATACTATTTAGGCATTGACCTTTGTTATTTCATTAGAAAAATATCTCGTGAACCTTCGTATATAGGAAGTTTCTTTCTTCAATAAATTTGTTCAATGGATCTGAATTCAGTAGATTCAGAATTATCTCGCTACGCGGCGCTAGTGTGCACGATAACTTACATTAAAACCTGAATCTCGAGATCCTTGACATATAGCAAGTTAGCGTTTTCGACAAAGGTGTTTGGTTGGTTGAAACCTTTCGGAAGAACTTTACATTAGTTCAGAACTCGTCCACTACGTGGCACTAGTGTGCATGTGAACTGCGTGTATTACCTGTATTGTGAGATCTATATCGTGTATAGATTTACTGTTTTCAGGAAAGTTAGTTGTAGACTTATGATCTTCCAGATGCGTGGCTTAGCAGTTCAGACTTATCTAACTACGCGGCGCTAGTGTGCATGTAAACATAGTGTATAATGCGGATCTCTAGATTAGTTTGACATATAGCAAGATGGCATCTTCGAGAAAGATATTCGAGGGGTCATGGCTTTTTGAATGGTGCACACATTAGATCAAATTATTTCCGCTACGTGGCGCTAGTGTTCGTGTGAACTTTTCGGTATATCTTTATTTTGATATATAGGTCATGTATGTATTCATGTTCTCAGAAAATTTATTCGGGTAAGCATGCTCTCCCAGACGGTCGACTTCATGATTATTTCACTTCGTGGCGTTAGTCTGCCTGTGCACTATGTAATGAATGTTTATCGCTAGTGCACATAAAAGGCTGATTGCCGCAATAAAGGGTGGAACGATAAAAAATTGGTCAAACATGATCATGTGCACACTGTTAGATTTATTAGTATATAAATGATCAATCTTTATTTCTTTTTGAAGTTCGTCTGCAAAACACAGGAAAAAAATTCGATTAGTCTTCCAATTTTTCAAATGCGAACAGTCGGGTTTTACGTTTCACAGCTTCGATCAAGTATTGTACCGCTGTTATATTCACCTTATTTTATACTGAACGCCAATTGAACTGTTTTTCACTTCCAACTGTTTTTTGAGTCCTCTTGAGGTTTATCTTTACGATTGCCCAATATTCTTCAATTTGGGTGCAGTTCTTTTCCTTGAGCTGTTTTTCCGTAGTGGCAAGATTCGAGGTCTGGCCAAAAGAGCACGGAACAACCATGTTTCTTCAAGAAAAGCAATACGCGTTTTTGCTAGCATTTCGTTACACAAATATCTTGGTTGGCGGGGCCAGTTGTCACGAAAGTTTCGCTTGTTACTATTTCACGGTTGATTTGGCAATATTAAATGATAAACATCGGGTAAGTCCTTCAGAAAACTTCCATGAAGTTCTTCAGATAATTTCTGGGAAGTTCTTCAGAGAACTAGGTTGGCTAGGTTGTAATTTGATATTAATATACGAGGAATAAAACAAACATTTAAACCAGATTAATGTTAACATTTGTGTATGCCATGTTTCAGTGCAGAACCTATTTGATCTTCATAGATTCGACAAAATAATGTCGTTTGCTAAATATTGCTCACCCCAATTTGAAAAACATGAAAAATAACATTTCTTTCCGTGAAGATCCATGAAAAAAAGCGATCATTTTAAAATCATCATTCACATCCCAACAATATTTTAAATAACACAAGTGAATCCAGTAACAGTTTCTGCACTGTCATAGTTTTACTTCGGCAATTCGGAATGTGCTACTGAAATAGACGAATGCTCATTTTCACCACTCTTTCGGTTCGTACTTAAAACCCACTTTACAAGCTTTCGTCGAATTTCCTATAGATTAAGAAAATGGTGAGATCTTACTTTTTCAGTACGGTAATCAAGAACAGTAACATTTTGCACAATTTCCGTTTGTAATGTAGAACTGCTCGGACCTTTTTTCCGGAAGCTTTCGAATGTGCTTTTCTGCATCAGCTTCACGATGTTTCGGTGCTGCTGATGAAGGCAAGTCTCCTTTTGTGGGGGTATGTGGCGAGAACATCATCAAAAAGTGGGTATTCTGTTGTCGCACTAAAGAAAAGGAAGAATCAGTTGAATGCGTGGTTTCGACCAAGTGCTTGGCGATTGCAGCCAGCATTTCTCTGTACTATAGCAACCTAAAATCTGAACAGAGAGTATTATATAAACATCCCTAACTTAATTTCTTTTTTTCAAATCAGCAGTTGGGGAATGTTTTTTAATACTTCCGTCATAAATTTTCAGAAATTTAAAAGTTTTTTTTTATTACATAAGAAAGTACTGATGAAATTTTTTTTTCACTATACATTAATTCCACTATCCATCAAACAGTGAACACATTTAAATAACTTGACATTTGAAGGGGGGAATAAATCAAAAGTCAACCATGTCTATGACAAGAACGCTAAATGTTAACTTCCATATATACGTTTTTTAAGCCGGTCACCACAATTACGATGTTTACACTGTCCCAAAAGCCCTAACTCAAACAATTTTTCGAAGACGCCAACCTTCTGTTAGTCACAGATGCTTAAGTTTCGGCTATTCAGTAATTTTACATGCACACTAACGCCACGTAGTGAGCTAAGTTTACTTTTTTGAAGACCTTAATCTACTGAAAAACTTTGCTGAAGAAAGTAACTTCCTATATAGGAAGGATCACGATATATTTTCTGATGAAACCATCATCAAGGGAATCCGCGCTTGTTGGGGGTTTACTGTACTTTGCGGTTTTTCGCTAAAATATGCTGCCTTTCAACGGTGAAATCAGATTTACACACTGTCGTGTACAAAGTTGTTCGGTGAAGCCTGAGAAATTAAACAAAAGTGCTTCTGGAGAATCTACATTTAAGCGAAGGCAGTTATTTCGAGTGGATTCACAAAATATATCAAAATTTCAATTTTTCGATTCCAACTTGTTAAGAAAAATGCAAATCGCTGGAGGTTAAAATACTGATATTCGGTGGATTAGGGACTCAAGTTACAGGAAATTATCATGGAACTATGGGCCTCAAAACTTTTTTCGGATTTTGTCGACCAGTGCAATTCAATCTGGCTCTGATTATTTTTGTAATTTCTCCTTTTATTTTGTCTAGCATAAACAGGTCAAATAGTTCATTTTATAAACTGAAAACAGTGTTGTTGAATCATGAGCGTTTTCACGATTTGCAGCCGAGAGTTCTCTGCTCGCGAGAGGAGAGAACACAAATAATGCTGCTGTTCATCATCCCCCTATCGTTTCCGCAGGAGAGTGAATGTGTGTATTTTTGCCATTGCGCTTCATCTCTTCATGCTATGAAACGAACTATTATTGAGTGGCGAGGAACCAACTCGCATGGTGAGTGAGTACCGCATGAGCAGCTGACGGGTTTGCTCATTGAGTTAACGATGCTGGTTGAACAAGATGTTACGGATAATTCGCTTGCGTCTAGTAGGTGGGATATCTGCGGCGTGCCACCAATAGAGGGTTTGGGATTTGTTTTATCACCTCCTATTTGCTTCCTGCTTAATTAATAAAGCTTGTTGGTGGGATAGTGATATTGGGTTTGAATTATTTATATCTTGGCGTTAGCTTGTGTCGCTTTTATGATGCATCTTTGGTGTAATTTATAAAGACTTTATAGAAAGAATTTATAAAATTAGTGTGCATCCGGCTATCGAGGTTTGCGAGAACGGTTCAATTTTCGTACTGGCTGATAAAGCACGTGCGTGGACAAGACATTTGTGTGCATCTGGCATCGAATACATATTTAAATGTCAGCAAACAGAGCGCAGTGTAAGCCGATATATGAATTATATCTCAGCATTGTTATAAAAAATATGCCGTTCCTTAACTATCGATATCCATGAGTTCAAGATGTGCTGTGGTTTCTAGTGAGATTTGGACTGTACATTTAGTGACTTTTTTAAATGTATATCATGAAACATGTCAAAATTGTATAAGATAATCTGTCTCCACTTCTATTTCACCTACATTTGACTTATCTTTGCATCATATTCAAAGCGAAGTAGACGATTAGGAGATGCTAGACCACCTTCCGTACAAGTATATTCGATCGAAACGTCATTTTTTTTAATCCTATTGAACATATTGTTTAGGTGGTGATCGTGGCTTTCAGATTTGAAAGTGCATATTAGACAGTCACTACGAGAGAGCTAACGATTTTTTGATCTTAGACTACGCTCTTACGGCAAGGTTAGGGTGCCATTTGAAAATCCTAAAATAACGTCCGATAGAAAATACAAATTAAACGCTTATAACTTAATTTTCTTCGATAGATTTTCAATATGTTTAAATCAATCGGTTGCAAAATTCCCCGCGTATTGAGTCAACTATAAAATATCTTTCTACACATTGAAAGTAACGCAAATAAAGGTGATGTTTTAAATATAGTTTTAAGGCTAATTTACTACATGCATAGTATTTCAATGATTTCAATGTTGCAATAAAGATTTCAATGTAGCAATAAACTATGTTGCAGTGAACGATAAAGGGATACACCTTCGCAAACTAAATCATTCGTTCGGTATTATTCAAGCTGTGCGGAATGGCGGGGATCAAATATTGGATTGACAGCTTGCGGTGGCTAATACCCTGGAGGGTTCACTGGCGTGCAACCATTGATCAGGTAGCTGATAACTGTATTTTTCTAGGCAACCGTTGCTGAGGCAGCCATTAGTTTTGTGATGAGCAATCGGTTGACCAAACCTATGACCATGAGGAGCAAAATAAGGTGCTTGTGTTGATCCTGATCTTAGCCAATTTTTGGTACGATGCAACGGATGCAATAATTTGCTTCTGCAAAAGACCAAGGAGGTTTAAATTCAAATGTGCACCATATAAAATCCGCCCTTTTCAGGACGGCCAATTCAATTTTCCTAGTTAAGAAGTTTGTATGAATTTATCGTACATTTTTCAAATTCCGATCTAAATTCTTGGCAATTAGCAGCCAGCGGCAGTTCAAATAGTTTTAGTTTTCCTTTAGTCGTCGGCATACCTAAAGCGTTGTGTAAAATTTCTAGAACGGTTCGAAAATTTATACTGTGTGCGCAAATACAGAGCAGGCTTACAGCAATGGTTGATTGCCCAATAGAAATTTAAAAATGGCTACCATCACGAAAAATTAAATTACTGAACGCTAATAACTCGATCATTTCTTGATTGATTTTTGAGATTTATTCTCTAGACGACAAGAGGTTCTCACGACTGCTATTTCATTTTGCTCAAGTGTTTACAATTTAAAAAAAGGTGCATATATTGTATGTTGTGTATTTTATTCCGGCAAGTATAAAGAAATTTCCAATCACGGATAAGATTTAGCTTTTCTCACGTTGTATTCCGGATTATCATTATTTGTACATGTAAATTAGTACTGTGATGAACAATTGTTCTGTTTTGTTAACAATTCGAGTAGGAAAGAGTTTATCATCCATGGAATTCCCGAGTATTGTAAAATAATTTTAAATATTTTTTTTTTCGTTGTTATTATGCATTGTCATAGGTTCGTAGTGGATGCGCGAGTCTGTCTACAATTGCAGCAGGACTACAATCTGTAGACAAGTAAATACAATTAAAATTGTTTTTAACCTTTTATATTTTAACATCCCTTCACTATATTTTCTATGCTTTTTATAGGTCAGTTTCAGCTTCACATATATCCTTCCAGGTCAATTATAGTCCACCTTACCTTAAATATGTATTCGAAAAGATAGGAAGGTTTTTAACGTTTTTTAGTAAGGATCATATGCGACAAATTCAACTGAACAAAGCTTTTCCCAAATTTACCAAAAAGGATAATTTACAATAAT
Organism: Aedes japonicus; assembly: GCA_034211315.2. Taxonomy (NCBI): domain Eukaryota; kingdom Metazoa; phylum Arthropoda; class Insecta; order Diptera; family Culicidae; genus Aedes; species Aedes japonicus. Next base: position 11,217 of record JASCZW010010238.1, read on the forward strand.
TCATTTCATATTTTACAGATAAAGAATCATTTCCGGATTCTTCAAGAGTTATCGGAAAATTAATTATTGTTTTCTGAAGTTTCATTACGTTTCCGTTTTTGGCGTTATTCACACTCATATAAAATTTATTTAGCCTCACTGATATATATATATATATATATATATATATATATATATATATATATATATATATATATATATATATATATATATATATATATATATATATATATATATATATATATATATATATATCTCTACTATAGTTTACTGGCTTGCTAGTATTACTACTGAACATTATAGCGTCAGTTTATTATTTTATTTTATGATATTAAATTTATGCAATACATAAATTCACATAATTAAAATCACTATAGTACCCTCTACAAAAAGTTATTGTGATAAAAGGAAAAGGAAGAGCACTTAGAAATTTTAGGTTTACTATTCTTTATATGCTCTATAATCTCAGATCATCCATGAACATCCCAAGTTTTGAAAAATAATTTTAAACCATGATTTTTACTCGTTTTTACATTGTCTAAACTTTCAGGTTCACAAATGGAATTGTTATTATTATTCTTATATTCACTCACTATATTAGACATCATTCTAATATTCATTCACTTTATTTTTTAAATTACTATATGACATTGACTATATATTGGGAAAGGAGGAAGCATCAGGGATCACTCAATCTGGAATTGAACAATGGAGTGGTATGACAACCGGCGTCTAGGACCTTTATTTTTATCCTATCGATTCGATTGTGATGCTGTGAATTCTACTCCAACAGTTTCAGCGAGAGTGACGTGCCCTTCTTAAAAAGCCATCCCGTAAAAAGTTTGATAAGGATTGCGATTGTACACGATTTTCATTGCTGCATAACTAATTTATCAAACCATTTAATGAAAAAAAATCCACAAAATAAGAAATTTCAACTTGATTTCAAGTTCGAAAATCGTAGAGAAGAGCAAAACTTCAGCATAGGAACTCATTTTCGGCACATCGATAGAAAACATGAAATTTATCAATGTTTATATATGAAATATCAAATCATACATTTGGCAAGTTAGTTAAGTTCAATAACTACAAAACAATGTCAGTATGAACGTATTCCCTGAATATTTACATTCTTTCTGACCGAACACAAAACAAATAAATTGAAGCTCATTTATGTGTTTTTGACTAACATTAGCCTTAGATTGTAGTTAGTTTAACCTGTATTTTTACTTAAAGTTTTTTTTTATCTGTGTTTGTGTGTGTTTTTTTTTCTCAAAAATGTTCAAGTCAAAAGAAGCCAAAAGTTTTTTGACAATTTAGAATTAAAAAAAAATGTGTTATGTAAGCCCCACTTCAAACTCCTGCCCACCTTCCCATCCATTCAGTTGTTAATCCTATTAACCTCGAGACGGCCGCGAGTAATCGGTTCTATCCTCTTAACGTTAGTTTTAAGATAATTTATGTATACAAATATGAAAACTTGGCTCTGTAAAGTTAATTCGATTGAGCCTGTACAAATAAATGATTTATATAAAAAAAATGTTTACGCTCCAAACAAATACACTTTTCATACCAACAGCTGACTGCTGCAATGGGGTCAATGGCGTTTCAATATTTCGTGTCGTAATTTAAAATGGAATGCCGTGATTGCGGTTAAGAAACTGTGTTAGATTTTCAACAACATCTCAGTAGCCAGCGATTTCTCGCGTACCACGAGCAAAGGAACTATCCTTTTTGACCGATATCGTTCATCAATCTTCTGTTAATAACGCAGCTATTAAAATATTTTGTATTGCATAAGTTGTTGAAAGCTACACGCAGAGCCAAAGATTTGTTTATTTTACCGTGGTATACAACAGAGAAAGTCGAGGAAGAGAATCGTTGGTTGGTTCTTTTCAAATGATACGCGAGATTTGAAATATAACAGTACGATGCAAAGATAAATAAACCACTTTGTTTTTGAAAGTCACATTCCATCTTTTTATTAAACTGCGTGTTATGCAGAGTGTAAATGAAAACAGATATTTATAATATCAGTCTACCACTGAAAATCCATTCCCGAATGAAGATAGCAGAAAAAGAAGATAAATCTCAATAATTATAAACATTTATTTTCTAGTTTTTACTTCAACCATTTCTTTAATCGTTCCATATATACATTAAGATTCCAGTATTCATGTTTTCATTCTGATTCATACACTGCGCATTCATGACAAACGCATGATGACCAAGACGCGATGCGAAATCGATTTTAAATTGATAATTCTGTTTATTAAATTATATTTTACTCGCTCACTTATCAGAGTCTTCAACACACTAGCCGCTCCCAACGTGGCCCGTCTGGATTAGCATTACAACGGAAATCATTTCCTTGTTTTTTCGTTTTGCCATTGTCTCACACCAGCGGCGGCATTGCTGGAATTTCCGAACCAGACAACTGCTAGCGATCAACTGAGTGAGCAAGAAATTGTTTGTTCAACAAAATAATGCTCAGACTGCGAGTCAAACGTTGCATGAGTTATTACGATCGTGCTCAAGGTCTGAGAGAGATGGAGCTGATTCTTATGAACTTATTCTCTGGTTTTTCCTATTCTCGCGGTGAGTCGAATCACCATATCGTTCAAACCGTCGCGCTCAATCTCGTTCTGCAATGCTGGTACGAAAATGAACACTGTGAGTTATTTCTCTCGAAAACAGGTATTGAGCGTTCGTTGAGGTGAGTATTTACAACATTGACTGAAAATATTACATTTTGAATATTCCGGCACTTCCTGGCAATATCCAGTACCATATTGGCCACATCTGAGTACTCATGGATGTTGACCGAAAGATGATCGATCTCAAGGCAGGAATTCAAAGCAAGCGAAACTTTAACGTCGCAACAGGTACAGGAAAGAGAAATATCGATCTATGAATTAAGTTTGCCTTTTTCATCAACAATTTTAAAGGCAAAACTGCAATTTATGATTCGTGTATTATTTCTGTTCAAATTTAAAAGTTATATTTTCGAATTCGGTCGTGAAATTGTTCATGAAATCAATTCATGTTTGAATTGATTTAGTAGAAGCAATTTAAAACGAACTTAATTGGTGCATGAAGCGTAAACAAGAGTAAAAATATTAAAGAACGATTTTCGTTTATTTTTATTTGTACGAAAATTTCGTATATTTTTATTCGTGCACGAAATAATCGTAGTAATGTTATGAGTCATTACGAAGTAAAATCGAGACACATTCTTCTTTTGCGACTAACTTTCAAAAGTACGAATTTGTTTCTTTAAAAGCATAACGAATAAATTCGTGATTCCAAAGAATGATTTCGTTACGAGAAGTTTATTTTTGTCTATTATCGGGTTGAATCAAAGATTTAATTTTAGATTTTTTCTATGAAAAGATCTCCAATAAATTATCCCTTTCCTTTTCAAAACATGATTTCGAAAGGCCAAGTTCACAATCCTTGTGTCATTCCAAAGCGATCAAACTCGACGCCCCATTATAAAAAAAAAACGAAACAACACACGAACGTCGATCTTGAGCCTAATGCTCCATTCTAGTGGCAAACAACTTCACACCCCCCAATCATTCAGCGAGAAGTAGCCTAAAACATGCTAATTTACAATAAACTTCCGGTTCTGCCGATTCGCCACTAACCATTTCAACCGAAACGACCGCCACTCGGGCGGATTAGCCTTCTTAAGATTTCGCGCTCGCAGTCGGTTCTTCTCGGCCTCAGAAGTGTCGAGGCAGCATTGACAATGGAACCAACCATGCAATTAGCAGGCAACCATCCAGCGGACAGGTGTGACAGCGAATGAAGACCGTTCAAGACTGGAGGTAATTTATAATTGTCTTGTCATAGTGCTACTTAGCAATATCTCGGCGGACCCGCTGGAGTGCACTCCACTGCCTGGCCGAGTTGCAGAGCGAAGCCAATTTAGATCAAAGTGATTGAACTTGGCTCGGCACTTTACGGCGCTCAGTGCATTCTTCCGTATTGTGGGCAGACCAGAAATCGGTGGTCTAGAACAAGTGGTACGTTTACCTTCACACCTTTGTTGCGGTCGGCAAAAATAGCAAAACTCACCTGGAAAGAGAGAAATAAATGAAAGAAAAAAAAATTAGTTTACGATTGTGTGGTTTTTGCCGCCCGAGGAGGCTCGAGGCGAGAGTTTAATTAAGAACTGGAAGGAAGCATGGCTGTTCGATTCGGTTGCATTCTTCAATCGCTCCCGCTTCTTCTTTTGAATCAGTATCGTAATGAGGGGAACTGGGCGGATGTTTGATGATGGTTTGTTCGCAAGAACAAGTTTTTCTGAGTCTGTTGGGTTGGTGTTCGATCGATCGAGAAGGCAACGGAATCGATTGTTGGATTTGATTGGCATTGCACTCTGGCTAGTGACACAGAAAACGTTTGTTTTTAAGGTCGTCGTTACAAAAAAAAATCGACTTAATCGTACTTCGGACACACCGGTTCTCCGGTTTACATAACTGTGTACAAGATAATCTGTAGGCATTTCCCACAATTTCAAACTGATTGACCAAACGCCTAAAATAGAAACTGTCAGCTTTCAAACATGTCTGCTGGAGTTGGCCGACTTCAAATAGATCTACAAATTCAAGCATCGGTTCACACCCTGCTGCAGGTGTCCAAAACACGTTTCGATTTCGAAGCAATCGGTCTCGCACCAAGGAATACCTATTTCGAGAGAAAAACACTCGCACACTCACACACACACATAAGTCCCACCTCACGCCTCCATCAGAAAGTGGAGTGATTGATGATCGCCATTATTACATATGATCGTCGTCATATCAGCTGATAGGTTCCTTTCTTCCCTCAGAGCGGCCAGCAGGGCTGAAGGCAGTCATGCAACATCAACTCGCATATATACGGGCCCTGTGAACCTGCTGCTGCTGACCGTCCATACCCGAGTGGCGAGGTTTGCACGCGAGATTTAAAAATAATGAGTTTATTGTTGTTTTACGTCTGAAATTTCACACTTGCGAGTCTTGGCTCCCTTTTCGGAGGGGGACCTGCCGATCAACCAGAAGCTGTAACCCCAGCAGCGCGCGATGCATCTACCCGGCTACCTGCCTGGAGGTTATAATCAATTTATCAATTACCAATCTCTGCGTCCAGTCGCTGCTGGCTGGCTCGTATCCGGGCGCATTCAGCAGCTTTTCGGGCGTGAATAGTGCGTCTTTGGCTGACACGTGCAGTGGACAGTCTTGTTCGATTCGTGCCATAATCGGTCCTGGTCCAACTTCAGGTCACAGAGATCAACGATCTACAACTGATCGTAAGTCGTCGTCGTCGTTTTCGTCGTCGTCGCAGGAAATTCAATGTGATGATGCACTTCGATTGACAAAGTGATTAGTCATGTAGGTACAACGATGCGAACGGGTTTCGGACGGAGTTGCGCAATGCTACGTGTGTTCATCGATCGTGTTATTGTTGTCGAATTTGATTGTATAATCGATCAAGTTGGTCCGGGGGTTCTTGATTGAAACGAACCTCACGGATTGGAGAACAATCAAGCCAATTTGATCAACTTGAAATCGGAATCCAACCGAGGAACGGCAGAATCATTGCACCCGAGTGGATTTCTCAAGTGTACACATTCCAGCCACCAGAAACACGTTGCCCAAAAAAAGCTGGGAAACTCGAGATGAACACGCGGAAATGTGCACTTGTTACTCTGTCCTCCACGCTGGCTCAGATATGACCGCTGACGACCCGAGGCAGCAGCAGCAGCAGCAGCAGCCGTACAGTAGCAGCGCATCTTCTCTTTTTATGACCAGCATCGATCGGACTTGTAATGACTTCCAGAGAGCAAGTCGTCGTCGTCGTCGTCCTCAACGTCGTCACACACGGACATCATGTTAATTTTGTTTTTATAAATTATCGTTATTGGCTATTGAATTACGGTTATTGAGGCTGATGGCGGGTTTGCTTCGTTTTGCCTTTATATGGCATTCCGTTGTTGTTGTTGATGATGTTGGGGGGTTTCGCGTTTCATGTCGTTAAAGGGGTGTACTTTTTCGGGATATTTATATTGGATTTATGATTGCTTTTAGCAGGTCGTTTAGCGCGAAATTAGGATTATAAAGTAACTACTGATGAGGCTGGTCGTAATGAGCGGTTTGATGATTCGCTTTGCGGGAAATTGTTGAGAAGATCGCTTCTGTGGTGTTTTTATGCCTTCTTTTAGGTGGTCTAACTTAATAATTGCTGTAGCACTGGATTCTACAAATCAAGTATCCTCAGTGCCTGCCGTGATCCAACAGTTAGCTGCAGAAAAATAATTGTTTATAATTTTTAGAGATTGTTGCCTTGAACTGTGTCTCGCCCACAACAGCTTTCTGAGTCTTCTTAAGGTTCTGCTTGACGATGGCCCAATATTGTTCGATTGGGCGGAGCTCTGGCGTGTTGGGAGGTTCTTGTCCTTGGGCACAACTTGAACGTTGTTGGCAGCAAGATGCGAAATCCTCGCCAAAATAGAACGGAACAATTGTATCGCTTCAGGAAAGGCAGTAGACGTTTCTGTAGGCACTCGCTCAGATGAATTTCCTGGTTGACGGTTCCGGTTGCAATGTAAACTTTGCACTTCAAGCCACAGGTACAGATGGCCTGTCACACCAGGTATTTCTTCCCGAACTTTGACAGTTTATTGTGCTTGAAAATATCTGCCACCTTTCCCCGTCCGGTTGCCGTATAAAATACCTGTTCAGGAAGCTGTTAAAAGTCTGCCTTGACGTAAGTTTCATCGTCCTGCAGCAAGCAATCAAACTTCGTCAGCATCGTCGTGTACAACTTTCGCGATCGTGCTTTGGCCGACGTGTTTGTTTTAGTGCACGATGAAAGGAAATGCGTCAAGTTTAAGTCGACCAAATTTTGATCAATCATTTCAGATAATTCTCCATAACAGCTTCGATTCTAGCCACACACAAAGTTAACCGAAGCATGCTGGCCCAACATTCGAAAGTAGCAAGAATAAATTATGACAATTATGACATTAAACATGACTTTAATTCTATATACACTTAAGTTAGAGTGACCCTTGGAAGTTATTAAATCTCCTTACCCAAGCAACACATCTCTGTCATAATTGGTTGCAGCAATTTGATTGTGACTTATTTGAGTCACATTGCAGTTACATTGACTAATTTGCAACAAGTGTGCAACTAGCGTAACCCTTATGTTTTTGACAGGGTACGCGGGTATCTTTCAGGTTTTACATTACGAAATATTATATTTTTATTTTAAAACAAGAAGCTGATACTCAGTGACATCTTAGTAGAAGTTAGAAGGCAACTTTTTGCATAAAAACATTTTGTATAGTAGCCAGGGGGTGAAGGGGGGACTTCATTTTCTTACCTTTAGTGTTCAACAGGGTACTTGGGTACCCACCAAATTTAAATGATTGTAAGTCTGGCAATTATTGACCTAATTTAATTCTTTTGTTACCATTAGTTTCATGGATATTATCGGCATTGGCCGTTTGAATTCATCTAGTTCCCGGAACTTCGGGTTTCCGAGGCTGTGGTTCGGTACGGAGGCACTATTTGGGTGTATCAATTGAATTTCTAGGCTTGGGTGTCACAATCTTTGCAATAATTCCTAGAAACTAATAACATTTATATTAATTGTGAGCCACGCCTACTTGTCGCAGGAACGGTAATTCTGTAACAGGTCCCCGTGGGGCCTTGAGTGGCCATGAACATATTGAGAAGGAAACCGTGGAAATGTGGGTTTCAAAATTCAGGAAATTTCTCCAGAAGGCTATTTCTGAACGTTTTGTGGCCATCTCATGATTTGTCCCCGGACCGGTTACTCCGGAACAGGTTCCTGTGGGACCTCGGCTACTAAGTTATGAAGTAAATCCTGGAAATACGGCTATCAAGATTCATGCAATTTCTCCTGAAAGTTTTTTTTTCTCAACGTTTTATAACGATTTGATGATTTTTCCTCTAGTCGGTCATTCCCGAACAGGTTCCAGTTTGACCATGAACATGTTTAGAAAGAAACCCTTACAATACGGTTTTCAAAATTCAGTTAATTTTTCTAGTAAGCTATTTCTCAATGTTTTGTGGCAATCTTATGATTTGTCCCCGGACCAATCATTCCGAAGCAAGTTTTCGTGGGGCCTCGACTAGCCATGATTATTTTCAGAAGGAAACTCTGGCAGTTTTGATAAAGAAATTCATGAAGTTTCTCAACGTTTAGTGGCTAGTTTTGTTCATAGCCACTCGAGGCCCCACAGGAACCTATTCCGGAATAACAGTTCCGGGAACAAGTCGGCGTATGGCAAAAATAGTTTCTAGGAACTATTCCAAAAAGTTTCTAGGAACTATTCCAAATAGAGTCTCCGTGCTGGACCGCAACCTTGAAAGCCCGAATTTCCAGGAACTAGATGAATCCAAACGGACAATTCTGAAAACGTCGCAAAGTGACTAAATTTATTGAAACTCGCGGTACCAAAAGAGTTAAAATCGATTAATAATTGCCAGAGTTACAATCATTTGAATTTGATGGGTACTCGGGTACCTTACTGTGCTCGCTGTCTGCGGAGAATCCACAGGTCGCCTTCTACTTGATCGATCCACCTTGCTCGTTGCGCGCCTCTTCTTCTTGTACCTGTCGGTTCGTTTTCGAGAACCATTTTTACAGGGCTGTCGTCCGACATTCTTACGACATGCCCAAATTGTTGGCCCCAGCAATAGGAGCAATAGGATCAAGATCAACGCTCGTTTGTTATTTCGTTTCTAATGGGGAGTCGAATTAAAATGGCACAATGATTACGAACAGAAACTTGGTCATTCGAAATCATTTTTGAAAAGAAAAGTTTTAATGTAGTAGAGACCTTTTCAATGCAAATGCTTAAGCTTCCAAGGAATTGAATCTTATAGAAATAAAAATAAAATAAACTACTCGTAACGTAATCATTCATTTTAATCACGAAATTATTCGTTGTTCTTTTAAAGAAAAAATCGTACTCTTTATGAAAGTAGTCTCGACAGAAGCATGTGTCTTGATTTTACTTCGTTATGACTCATTACATTACTATGAACATTTTGTACACGCAAAAACGAAATATTCGTTCAACTCAAAAAACACGGGCATTGTTCGTTAATTATTTTCTTTTTTCCGATTCGTTTACCAATAATGTTCGTACGAAACTTCTTTCGTTGAGCTGACCCACTTAAAGAAAATATAAAATAAACTACTCGTAACGAAATCATTCGTTTGAATCACGATTTTATTCGTTGTTCTTTTAAATAAAAAAAATGTACTTTTTATGAAGTTGGTTTCGACAGATGCATGTGAAAATTACAACGATCATTTTGTGCACAAAAAAGTACGAAATATTCGTTCAACTCAAAAAATACGGGCATTGTTCGTTATATTTTTTTTCTTTTTCCGATTCTTTTATCAATAAAGTTCGTACGAAATTTCTTTCGTTGAGCTGACGCACGAAAAATATATATAAAATAAACTACTGATTACGAAATCGTTCGTTTGAAGCACGATTTTGTTCGTTGTTCTTTTAAAGAAAAAAATCGTACTTTTTATGATGTGACAGATGCATTTGTCTCAATTTAACTTCGTAATGACTCATGACAATACTATGATCATTTTGTACAAAAAATAATACGAAATATTCGTACAACTCAAGAAATACGGCATTTTCCATTTTTTCAAATGTCATACGAAATTGCATTCGCTAAGCTTACCTACTGATAAAAAAAATTAAAAAAAGTTAAATAAACTATTCGTAACGAAATCATTCATTTGAATCCCGAATTTATTCGTTGTTCTTTTAAAGAAAAAAAATCGTACTCTTTATGAAATTAGTCCCGACAGGAACATGTGTCTTGATTTTACTTTCGTTATGACTCGTTACATTATTACGATCATTTTGTACACGCAAAAAAAACGAAATATTCGTACAACCCACTAAACAAAAAAAAATACGGGCATTGTTCATTTTTTCAAATTTCATACGAAATTGCTTTTGCTAAGCTTACCCACATATATATATATATATATATATATATATATATATATATATATATATATATATATATATATATATATATATAAAAAACATATTCGTAACGAAATCATTCGTTTGAATCACGATTTTATTCGTCGTTTTTTTAAAGAAAAAAAATCGTACTTCAATGAAGCTGGTCTCGGAAGCGAGTGTCTCGATTTTACTTCGTAATGATTCATAAATGACTACGATAATGTCATGCACAAAAAAAAAATACGAAATGTTCGTATAACTTTAAAAATACGGGCATTATTTTATAATTTTTTTTTTCGGTTCATTTAGCGACAAAGTTCGTACGAAATAGCTTTCGTTGAGCTAACCTACTTATTGAAAAAAATAAAATAAACCACTCGTAACGAAATCATTCGTGCACGATCCTAACGTATAGAACAGCTCATCAGGACCTTTAAAAAACCTGCACCGGTGGTGTAGTGGTAAGCGTAACTGCTACTTGGCACCCCTGTGGGTTTGGATTCAATCCCTGCCGAGGTCGGTGAGAATTTTTTTCAAACTAAATGCTATCATGCAGGTAAAATCTAAGCGTTCTGAAAGTTATTCGAATGTCCCGAAAATCTGTATGAGTTAAAGAAGTTCAATGTAGTCTTTTGACATACATACCATGAGATGAGGTCGACAGGATATTTGCTGCACTTCAAAATATGCTGGAGATCAGGACTTGCAGATCTGCCAGATCAGGTCAGTCGTGAATAGTGTGTTTAAAGTTTAAATGAGTCCGTGAACTCCAAAAGAGCCGTATTGCAAAATGTCCATAATCAAATCGTTTCAATAAAACATCGCGTGCAGCTTAAAGTATTCTGAAGATAATATCTTGAAGATCTTCTGGCTAAATCTTGAACAAAGTTTACAAAAAAAAGCATTGAATCGAATCAATAATATGTGTCTTGTTCTCTACAGCATTCTGCAGTTAAGATCATGAGTACGTACAGGCTCAATAAAGTATTGAATTATGTCCTGAAGCTGTTTTTTAGGGGTTCGTGAAATAAAAAAGATTTAATGCACATCATAGATTGACTTGAATAAGATGTTTGAAGCGTTTAAAACTGTCCTGGAACTTAAAGTGTTAAAGTGTTTCACCAAATCAATCTTAATGACCCAGGTAACCAAAAAGCATTAGAATATGCAGTAAATCAACCCTAAATCTGCTTTTCAGATGCGACAAGCATTATATACATTTTATCTCAGCATCTTGAATGCTATCTGTTGTAAAGTTGGATTTCAAATGCTATTTACATGCTATAATAAGCATTTCGAGTGCAAATTACCATTTATGAAGCATTATCATAACATTACAGTCATGCAGCCATAAATTGAGGCCGAAAGCGGCATTTATGTGGCATTATAGGTGACTTAAATGCTTTATAGGCTGCATTAAAGACGCTTTGGAACTGCTTATTGGTTACCTGGGGAGTCAAATATGTTCAACATTGCCTTAGAATATATATGCAATAAAATACTGTTCTTCTTCTTCTGCTTCTGTATTCAGATTGATTGCAGCCTCAAGCTGGTTCACAATCAGAGGGCGACACCTACACCCTACATATCGCCCTCATAAACACATGAACCTTAGCGCACGGCTATTCGACCCTTACAACCAAAATGTCACGGCCAAAGATTTTTTCGCTTCAGAAAAATATCACCGACCTCGGCTGGAATTGAACCCAGATCCACTTGGGTGCCAAATAACCGTAGATATTTTTTTCTCTTGACAATCGGATAATCGGAGATAAGTGTGTGTGTGTGTTATTTAATGTTTCTAAGGTGAGAGAAAACTGATTTTTTTTTAAAATGCAAAATACATCATCAACGCATATCCACTAAACGGTAGGAAGTTGATTTGAATATTTAATATTGAAGCTATTAAAGGGTGTCCACGATGAAATTGCCACACACAAAATTGATTCGCAAAATTCGAGTTTTCATCCGATTGCCATCAAATTTTCAGGGATTGAGAAATAACTATTAAACTTCATTTTACCATTTTACTCGTATTTTATTTACAGTCCATACGCAAATGCCCGCACCTTGGCCTTAACCCCGGCCATAAGATTCTGCACAACCTGTGAATCAACCGTTTTTGCATGTAAACCCATACTTTCTTCAGTTCCTCGACTGTCTTCACTACCTTAGGTCGCTGCTTCATAATCGCCCAGTACTTCTCGATGGCGCGGAGCTCCGGAGTGTTGGGAGGGTTGAACATTTTCGGCACGAAATTGACCTTATTGTCCGCATACCACTTCAGCACGTCCTTGAGTAGTGGCATGAGGCCAAATCTGGCCAGAAGACTGTTGGGACGTTGTGGCTCTTCAGGAGAGGAAGCAGCCGCTTCTGGAGGCACTCTTTATGTACACCTGTCCGTTCATCGTGTCCTGGGTCACGAAGGTGTGCACTTCGCTTCCCGCACGTGCAGATGGCTTGCCAAACCAGAATTTCTCGCAAATTTGGACATCTTCTGAGTGCGGACATGCTCCGGAACGCTGAACTTATCCTTGGCCGTGAAAAAAGGTTGCCGGGGATCTGTTTGAAGTCGGCCTTCACATATGTTTCGTCGTCCATGATGCAGCATTCAACTTTCGTCAGCATGCTGAGGTACAACTTCCTGGCACGGGTTTTGGCGGACTTGTTCTGCTTCTCGTCGCGATTAGGGGCCTTTTGTACCTTGAACGTTCGAAGCCCAGCCTTAGTTTTGGCCTTCTGGACAAAACTTCGGCTTAGGTGCAGCTTCTTAGCTACATCCCGAACGGAGGCGTTCGGATTTCGGTTGAAGGCCCCAACTACGCTGGTTGTGATTTTTGGTGTTGTACGGAATACTTTTTCCTTCACTTCTAGCTTGCGATCGGTGTTCAACCGTTCCTCGAACTGCTTAATCACTCGCGACACATGGAATTCGCGATTCCCAACGTTTTAGCGATGGAACGATGCGAGAGATCCTTGTTCTCGTGATGAATGCACAAGATTTTATCACGCACGAGCTGTTCTTTCGACTCCATTTCCGCGAGTTTTGACTAGCAGGACTTGCAGGATGTAAATAATGCACTATGAACTAAATCCACCCAAATTTTCATTAAATTCTACCCAACGGTTAAAAAGTTAGAGCAATTTCATAGTGTGGCAATTTTATCGTGGACACCCTTTAGACTCGAGAACGTTGATTCTCTCATTGACTCCTGATGATAAAACCATTAATCAAATACTATACGAAGAAGATAAATTAAACAACTAAATCCAACAACAAGATTGAACAACTGATCAAAAGGCGAACTATCGAACAAGAGAAGACCGTGCCCTTTATCGACAAACTGTTAGCAACGGTCAGTTGGCATTCTCACTTTCCTGATCCAGTCCGCTCCATTTGGGTGCCCTGATGGTCCCTCCTGAGCATCCTTGAGTTCAGTATAGGGGAAAAAAATTATTCAATTATTATTATACAAAACATGTCCGATTTGTTTCGAATCATTCTACACATGCGATTCAATTCTAAATATTCCAAAAATTTGGTGCAATTTTCGAACTTACCTTTAGAGAACTTAAAATTATTTTACCAACATCATTAGAACGGGCCAGAAACCAAAATTGACAAGAATTAATTATTTCCAGCATGCAAGTTTAAATCAAGAACAAAGCATTTTTAGCAAAGTTGTTGGTTATGAACATGACTTTAATTTCATACAAATTTAAGCGTGGTCCTTGAAAACATTGAATAAAAATATACATATTGGAATAATTTTTTTTTTTTATTTTGAGCAATTCAATTCTCATACCACCATGTCTTTGATTTTCCCAGCAAATCAAAATGACGGACTGGGAATTAATCAAACCTTGACTTCACCACAACGGGCGAAGCCGTTAACCGCACGAGCGCTTAACTGCCATAAATTAGAAGGAAATATGAAAAGCAGTTCCACTATCTAATTGGATAAATTTTTGTAGGTCAAACCATTTCACTTCCAACGGCCAAACCGACGACGCCTTCAATCCGAGCAACCTACTCCCCCAGCTTATCATTAACCGAGTTGCAACAACACCGCGGACAATTCCGCTAATCGGTATCGAACCCCCCCGCTCTTCCTTAATTCTGCTGCCACAATCTTCCAGTCGTGGCCGGCGCGAGGTGGTGGGCGTTTGAATGCCGATTTGGCCGCAATCCTGAAGAAAAAGACCAAACATGGTACGATCGCCTAATCAGCGGTGCACACTGCCGCGGCCACACCCAAAAAACCAAACGGTTCAGCCCGACAAAGCAACAGTTTAGCTCTATTTAATTCTGACCAGTCATGCAAAACTGACCGAAACCGTCGAACAGGGCAGCATAGCGAGACTTTGATGATTGGTCGCCGTCCGTCCGCAGAGAGGGTGTGTAACATACGAGAAGTAATTCTAAATCACGAATTGAAACTGGACTGTGGTGGCCAATAAATATTTCGATTAACGGTTTCAGGTCGGCCCTCGCCGGTCGGTTCCATTTTCCATAATGCTTTCGGGAGTGTTGCCGTGTGCTAAGAAATGAAGGTCACGTTCTTTGCATATCATTATAATGTATGAGTTTCGAAATTGACGTGCATTTTTATGGCCCTGGCGGATGGTTTTCGTGCGATGATTTCCGAGTAGCTGGGCGTGAGCTGTTGCATTGTTTTTGTTTACCTTTTTGTTTCGGAAGGCTGAGAACTTGAACCTTTCTCGGTTAGTTGGTATTCGCCAGTAGCGGTGGTTTCGTTTCTTCAATGAATCACGAACAGCATTATCTCTTTGTTGCAATGACTTTGGGGCTTGGTAATGACCCCGCTAATGGATGGAGAAAAAGTTTTGACATTTCGAAAAAAATTATACAAGCAAATTTGGCGCAACCAACGACGACGAGATGATCGGTTGACGCAACCCAATCAATCAAAATTAAAACATGGCAAGCCATGATTTTACAACATCCGCTTTGACATTTGATGCGTGATCTTATCACATGACGACGCTGCGACAGCGGATTACATAATAATATCGATCGTGCGATGCTCTCCAAAAAAACACCAAAATATGGCCCAACTTTTTCGTACACTACCGTAAGAAAAGTCAACCGTGCAATCTCCTTCCGGTCGGTGCAGCACGTGTGAATGGCGTTTCATTTCACGACGCCCCGAACCGACCGACCGACCGACCGACCTTCGTTCGCATCCATTATCTCATCGAATTGCGTCGCCCGAAAACCATTTTCTCGCTACCTCATCTCGTAAAAACAAGGGGGAATAGTGCCCCGTCCTGGGAAGTTTCACTTTCAACCAACTCACGCTCAATCACGCACAAAGATTACTTCATCGGTCGGTCGTCGAGACTCAAATTATAGCTGAAATTACGCCCTCCCTGTCTGGGATCGGATCGGATCGGATCCGAATTTAACAGCCTACGGAACGATCGGATATCGATATTAACGCTGCAGCGCATCAGATTCGATCTCGTAATTAAGAGATTATCATCTCCAGCAACAACAATTTAAGCGATCGCTCGGTGGATCGATGGGAAACGGAAAGTTTATTGATTTGTCGTCCCTTGCTTGGTGCGCCGGAGCCAGAGGGGCCGATCGCGCCAACGATCGTTGCAGCTGCTTCCTCGTGCTCCTCCCCCAAGGAAGGGTCAAGTCCATCAACAGCGGCTCGGCTAAGTGATCGACAGTGGGACCTTTTCCCACTAATTTAGAAGACTCCGTAAAGTGTCGGTGGATGACCTATAGCACACGCCGGAGAAGAGGGGCTTTTAGTTAGATCCGCTTTCGTGACGAACGAGCACAACCGAGAAGGTGTTACCAATAATATTACGTGAGTTGATTTTCTTTTCTGTTGGATATAAAATTTAATTATTAAATGGAGAGGTGGGTTGCGACAAGGTACTCCGGGGGGACGGGAATCTTGGGCTGATGGACGATCTCGATGATTAGATAATGTGACGAGTGTTTGGGAAGAAGTTGGGGATTGGCAGGCAAAATTTGGCAGGCATTTTGCCTGTTCTGTGAACTATTTACCTCCACATTGAGTCAATTGATCAGATTAATTCACATTATCACAGCTTCCTTGAAATAGAACAGTCCCTTTTTTTTCTTTTAAATCGCTCGTTTATTTGTTAGGCTCAGGCGTGTGTAACACTTTACGGAACCGATATTCAATATTGTTGTTAAGAAAATTTTATTTTTAGATATTAGTAAAAATGGGATGCCAATTACTCATGGCTAGCTCGCAGTTAATGGGTCACATTATCGTTTGGAGAGGGGTAGGCAGGTAACTTATGCAAGCGATTATTTGCTGCTTTTCTTGTAGTCCCTTTCAGGAACTAAGTCGCAGATGGATGACCACAGTTTGCTGGGCAGGTACAGGTAGCATGGAAACAAATGAATAGTATAAGTGGGACACAATGGCAGGAAACTTACTGGAGTAGAGGGGAAGCGGATGATGACATCACACTCTTAGATCAGACAAACAAAAGAATTCGTAAATCGCTTGCATTTCACGCATTTCCAAAACATGTCTTAAAGTTCTGTCCAGTTAGAATCCGGAATCACTTATTGTGTTGCGGCGGCACGGAAAGTGACCGCTGTAAGAATTCTTTTACACCGGTTTGTTCACCTAGGCGCCCAATTTCTGTGGTTAAAATTTCACGGTGTTTCGTGCAGTGAGTCAAAAGTTATTCTAGATAGAAGCCACGTTGATAATCCAACGTGGTCCGCACTAAAAATCGCAAATACGTTGAAAATCGGAAGTCACCCAGTGGTACCGCGATAATAACGTAAATTTCATCGATAAAAACATAAACCTACCCAACTGCCTGCAGTTCCGGCCCATCGAGAGATTGTGGGCAATAATGAAACGGAAGCTTAAGAAAAGTGGAAAAACGGCTCGGGACGCGACTCAGATGACCAAAATGTGGAACAAATGTGCCAAGGAAGTTGACTCCGGAGGTGTGCAGCGTTTGATGGGAGGAATAAAGAAGAAAGTGCGAATTTTCATTAGAAACGAAGAGAAATGATTTGTAGTACAGTGAATTATCTTTGTTTTGATGTATTGAACTTATTTGTACGTCAATCCGTTACCGAGATTCAGATGATTTTATTATTCCGGATTCTAAATGGACATAGCTTTACCTCTCGGAAGGGTTGTCTACCTCGGGCCACTATGGTATTCAATAGTCGTGCTCTGGAGGCATCATTATCCGGGCAATGCCAAATTGCGTGAGCGATGTCATTATAACCGGTTCCGCACCTACATAAATTGCTATCGACGAGGTTAATTCTGTAGAGCTGTGCGTCTAGCGAGTAGAGGTTGGACATAAGTCTTGACATCAGACAAATGAAACCACGACTTACATCCAGACCTTTGTACCACGATTTCGACGAAACATTTGGAATAATGGAATGTAACCACCGCTCAAGATAATTACTTGTCCAATTGTTTTGCCAACTATGAAGAGAACTCTGACGTGCTAATGGGAAAAATTCATCATGTGAAATTCTTCTTCTTTGCTAGAGAGTCCGCCTTCTCGTTGCCTGGAATTGACCTATGTGAGGGGACCCATACAAAAGTAATCCTAAATGATCTTTCGACCAACGCACACATCTGCTCCCTTATTGTTGAAAGAAAGTAAGATGAGTGCCTCACTGTTTTTCAGGGCCTCAATAGAACTAAGACTAACCGAGAAGATGAAATAATGGTCTATGGGCATGCCGGAAATTATGCATAATTGATAGCAGCCAGCTCAGCAACATATACAGAACATTCTAGAACAGTACTTGTACTATTATTATCTTGAGTTTAACTTAAGTTTAAGATGCGGTTATCAGTGGAATGATCCCCTAGAACTATACCTCTGGTGATTATTTTAGTTCAGAGACTAACCACATTGCGTCAATAAATGAATAAAATTTGAATTTAACGTTGTTTTCGTCACGTATATCTCAAGAGATTGTGTCGAAATTTGCTGTTGGGATAAAAAAAAACTTTCGAACTATTTTTTTGCGAATCACTTCAAATTTAGGTAGATCAAACTGTATTATTTCAATAAGTTTAGGCGTTAGTTTTAAACAACATTTAAGATTCTTTACTCACAATTTTAGTTCGCCTTATTTCATGTTGACCTTTCCTTATCAATTGACTCAAGCTTCACTTGAACTTACTCTTAATTATTTCTCTGCCCTTTACATTATACACACTCATATTTGTTTTTACAGAAATCTGTAAAATTTTACCGAATTTTCAACCGCTGAACGTTCGGTAGTCCGGTATAGCGGATTTCGGTGAAATTTTGCAGTTATCTGTAAAAAAATTACCGGATTTCGGTTAAATTTTATTGAAATCCGTTAAATTGGATTACCGAACGTGCACCTGTTTCTGTTGAAAAAATCTAAGTGTGTACTAATACGTTCTACTTACAAATTTTCCTCAGTTCAGTTTTCGAGCAGTGCTGCCAGAACATTTGCTATAAATTCCTACTTTTAAGTTCGTTAAAAATTATTAGGAAGGTAAAACAAATTCTGTCTCAGCGAACTTGAGTAATGGAAATACTCTTTGGATTATAGATCAACAGATCAACCAGCGCATCAAAAGATATTTTTTGACGTACTCATAAGCAGGTTCGCTTTATTTTGTTCTGTGAAGACATGAAGTGGCGTCAAGTTGCAAGTTTAAATTGCTTTTTCATGCTTTCAGTAAACCAAATTCAATTCAATTAAAGACTAAAATTTTCAGCAGAAATAAATGATACATGGATTGAAATCATTTTATACATATTTTGAGTAATTGGAACGGACTCACCAGTTCCTACTACTTGAATGAAATTTAACTTTTCTATCTCCCTTTGAAAAATATTGAAACAAAAATATATCGGAATACTGAATCGGCAATTATTTTAGTTTTAATATTTATTTATTCTTTAATTGATTCAGGACGGAGGAAAATGCACGGACATTTAGAGAGCCATCAGCTTTTTTTCTAAAACTTTGTGTGCATTAAAATCTGCTCCTGGCATTTCTGTGTATGGTAGTTCAATCAGATATTTACAATGTTCCAAGTTTGAGTACACACTCAGCTCTTAAAACTAACATAAAATTTATTCATAGTTTCTAGGATGCACTATAACTATACTATGAACTATCAATAGTAGTTACTGAATGCTCCAATGATAATTCGAAGATAATCTAGAGCAGTTTTGATGCCTACAGCATAATTCTGAGATGTTCTGAATTGTCCTGGAATACTTGCTCAGAGAAGTACTATTTGCATCCATAACAGCGATGTTCCAGAATCTTACTCCGACTATCATTATTCATTACGTGATCGCTTAGGCTCGTTTGAACTGGAGGCCCATCCAACTTAGATACGCGGATAACGTAGATAATTACGAAAAAACGAATGTGTGCGGAGAGGGTGACGACGAATATCAAAGTTCAACTCGTTAAAAAACTTGAACTTGAATATACTTATTATGAATACTTCATAATAATTCAAGGATGCTTCCAGAAAAGTTCTGGGATGCTTCCAAAATAGTCTCACAGAATAGTTCTTAGGATTTTTCCAGTATAATTCTGTGATCCATCTAGAGAAGTTTTGGATTGTTCTATGATGTGCTCTATGATTCTTCCAGAATTGTGCTGAGATGCGTTCAGGGCTATTCTGGGATGGTTCTAGTTTTTATCAGAGTTGCTTTTAGATTTCCTCTGGGATGCTTCCAGGGTACTTCTGATATGCTTTCAATATTATTCCAACATTCTTCCAGACTAATTCTGAATATTTCCAGCGTAGTTCTGGACTCTGGTATGCTTCCAAACCAGTTCTAAATGCTTCCAGATATCTTGATGTGTTCCAAAATTATTATGAAATGCTTGCAGAGTAGATCTGAAATGCTTTCAGCATAATTCTGAGAAACGAGGGTGGGCTCTTCGAACCCATTTATTAATTCTGTAAATCAAAGACTCGGCTCCATGGCTGTGAGTGTGAACTTGCTTTTGGAAGGAGATTCTCTTCCCTATATTCGCGGGTTTTTGGGAAGATCCGTTTACAAACTTTTATACAGGAGCTTGATGAACACAAACAACAATTCGTTACAATAGATGGTATTATTACATCATCATCGTCATAGTAAAGCTCGATTGAATTGATATCTGGACGGAATAAATCAGTTTTAACTTTGGAAAAAAAGTCAACTATCTTAATCCGTTTTGGCTTCGATTCTGCTAAAGGGTGTCCACAGTAAATTGCATCACTCATCACTCAAAAACAAGTCGCTCAACCGATTGTCATGAAATATTCAGGGAGCAAAATACATTGTATAATCTTAGGTTGGGTATTTTAATTTCACTGTATTTCTTTACCAAATCCAAAAGCCCAAACTTTCTTCTCAATACCATGCATAAGATTTTGTATAACGCTTGAACCGACATTTTTTTCTGCTTTCAACCATGACTTCAACATTTTCTGTTCTGTAGTCACAACTTTAGGATACTTACGAAGTTTGTGCTTCATTATAGCCCAATATTTTTCAATTGGCCGCTACTCTGGAGAGTTGGGGGGATTAGGATCCTTCGGCACGAAATTGACACCATTCGTCTTGTACCACTCCAGAACATCCTTGGAGTAGTGGCAAGAGGCTAGGTCCGGCCAAAAAATTTGTAGGAACGTTTGTGGTTTGAGAAACGGAAGCAGTCGTTTTTTAAGGCATTCATTCATGTATACTTGACCATTTCCCGTTGGCATTTTCGCCGAATCCGTTCCCTGGCGATTATACTCGCATGCGCATCTCTCACCGAGTGATGTCAGCCAATTCTCTGCCGCTCATCTAATAAGAAAAAATCACGGTACATTCTCATGATTTTTTAAACGAAAACCTCGCTTCACACCTAGGTTTTCAAATCTCTGACAGTTTCTAATAGATCCTAAACTATCTTTCATACTATAAAGATAGTGACTCTCTCAACCATCGTAGTAAATACAACCGTGTCCCTATTATCATCCAAACCACACGGCCCTTTTCAGAGCCACCGAATGCTTTCTTAAGAGTGTAGAATAGAATTTTACTTATCTATGCAATATACCTATGTTGCAATATTACTCTACGAAACAAACGAAACTAATCTAACATGTTGAGCCCAGTGATGTCCATATCCTCAGTGTGGTAGAGAGAGATTTTAATTTTTCCACACACTCTTCCTACCTCAACGAGAGCTCTTCTCTCTTGTTTACATTCACTCCCCGTGTTTGCATGCGGAGAGAGCATGTGCGTGGAGAAAAATGGTTTTTATTCACACTACACTCGATCGCTCTAGAGTGAGAAGAAGAGCTCTCAAATTCACAGAAGCGATTACAGATAAATTTCCTGATGCGTGCGACCCAGTGAGCTCACTGGCGTGGACTCTTCTGCTAATATACAGCAGTGATTGCATATTCGCTTTCACGCTACCTAACAAAGGTAGAAAGAAGAATCTTTCATCCCGCTCCTTTTTTTCGGAAATTTTCTTCAACTCAGACGACGTTTTCACTATGAATCACATCAGCGAAAAACAGAAAGAAGTGAGAGCACATGGGCGAAGTCAGATGAGAGCACGTGAGAGCGATTGTTTAAAGGAGAGAGTGATTCACTCACTCCAAGCAATCCCATCACAGGCGCACACTTTCACTCTGTCTATTTATCACCGAATAAAAGAGCATTTTGCTTCATCCGCGGTGAGTTATGGTTGTATCCTCTGTGACGGTACAAATCTCACGCGCCAGCATAAAATCTGTATCCACATTAATCCGGACACCTTCAAATCATTGTAACTTTTGAAATATTGCACGTAGGAATGAAAAAATTCACTGTGATATAGCTGAGAGTCTATGATGAAAAAGACTATGATTGATGTTTACATTTCATGTTTAGTATTCAAGATGGCGACGAAAGAAAAACAAGTGCGCGAGCGAATTTTGTACGGGCGTACGGCAAATCCTGACTTGTCAATACGGGACCTTGCAAAAACATTGGATTTGCCTAAATCCACTGTTCACGATGTGCTCAAATCATTTTCGGAACGTTTGACGGTGGAGAGGAAACCGAGAAGTGACAAAAACATTGGACGCGCTGATCCTGTCATGGACCGAAAGGTGAAAAGGATATTAACGAAAAACCCAAATCTCTCCATTCGAACGGTGGCTCGTAAAATAGGGATGTCGCCTGGTTTTGTCCAAAAATCAAAACAACGTTTGGGACTTAAGTCGTATAAAGTAAAAACAGTTCCAAATCGCAACGACAAACAGAACTTGGCAGCAAAATCGCGGGCTCGACGTTTGTACTGCGAATATTTGACGAAGTTTTCATGCGTTGTTATGGACGATGAAACTTATGTCCTGGAGGATTTCAAGCAGCTTCCAGGGCTGGCTTTTTATTCTGCTATGGCCAGAAATGCTACAGCTGAGCATTTCAGAACGAAGAAGGCATCGAAATTTCCCAAAAATACCTTGTGTGGCAAGCAATTTGCACGTGTGGCAAAAAGAGTAAATCTTTCGTCACTACAGGCACAATCAACAAGGAGATCTATCAGAAAGAGTGTCTGCAGAAGCGATTGCTACCCTTCATCAAAAGTCACAAAGAAAAACCTTTGTTCTGGCCCGATTTGGCATCATGCCACTATGCTAAAACTGTGATGGAGTGGTACCAAGCAAATCAAGTGAACATTGTACCAAAAACCTCAAACCCGCCAAATTGCCCAGAGCTACGACCAATCGAGAGATATTGGGCTCTGATGAAGCGGAAGCTTTCTGGAAAGAAGCAAGGAATCAAAGACGTCAAACACTTCCAGCAAATTTGGACAAAGACGGCTTCTACGATTTCTGAAGAGTCTGTACAAACCATAATGGACGGAGTTAAGCGCAAAGTTCGAAAAATTTTATGCAAATACCGAATAACTATGTTTTGTCTTCACGAATTGTTAAAACACATCCCATGAATCTGAAATTGACAACTACAAAGGAAATATAATACGAAATTTATGTTTTATTCATGTTTTGAGGTGTCCGGATTATTGCGGATACAGACCTTACATTCGCAATATCCGAGGCGTAGTTAGACGACTACATCGAACAGAAAAAGTGTATGGGAATATATTGGACACGGTGTACATTAAACTAAATACTGGGTATCGAAGAAACATTCCAATTATTTGTATAAACTCACGTCGGATTGTATAAACCTAATTGAAATCTTTCACATTTCATCAAACATAATGATTAGGATTTAAAATTCAAACTGCTCCGAAAAAACAAAGTCCACCCTAATGCGGTTATGTAACTCCCTGATCGACATTTTCCTACTTTACTGCAAATTTATGTGAATGCCTAATTTCCATAAATTAGATGCTGTGCAGTCAAAACATCTCCTAAGCGCCGGTTTCCGACCACGATGACACCGACAATGACAACAACAACAACAACAACGAAGTTGAAGAGAAGACTAGCTGTGGGACGGCGTTGGTGACAAGACAATAGGAATGCGATCTCCAAGAAGTGACAAAGTAGGCTCATCAGCATTGTGGTGGGTGAAAGTGAATCTCCATGACGACGACGACGACGACGACGAGGACGACGACAAGACGCATGGCCGGCTAAATGTAACATCTCTGTTGTTTTCAAAAGATCCGCCTGGCGTCGGTGGTAGCGTCGCCAGCAGCGTTCGAGTTTATGCTAGTTTATTTATACACCATTTTACATGATAATGAAGCGGGTGATGAGATCACGCTGCTGCACTGCCAACGACGCGCAAATGAATGATTTTCGTTGAGTAACTTCCAGGCGATGTTCGAAGCCTAGGTAGGATAAGCCACAGCAGCGTGAGAACTCCGAAGAAAGTATACTTTATCGACCGCCCAAAGAACGTATCTTGGTGTTCTTTAGCTGTCGAAAGGAATTGCATGCTTGGGAGGTTTCTTCACGATACTGATTAACCGTGGGATCACATAACTACACCGCACCGCAAGACTTCGGCTTGCCAATCCAGTACAGCCGGGTCACGCTTGAGTGACCTTGCCTGAACGAGTGAAGAACTATCGCCGGTAACGAGTTCAATTTCAAGAAAAGGCACCGAAGAAAGAAGATGGAATCGCTTTTTGCAACAACACAACAACAAAAAATCCACTCACATGCGATGATGAATGAAGAAATGAAGAGACGGCTCACCGACCCCGTGCACGGTGGGTTGAGGACACTCGAACGAAGTATTTTCAAGGTTCGTTTTTTCTGGAAGACATCTAGTTAAACTTTGTCAATGATTGAGACTGGTTCATTTTCACGTAAGTGTTCAAGAGCAATTCACTTGAATTTGGCCGGAAATTTTACGATCTGACCCACAGTGCCATGTGCGTTCGCGGTTAGTGCCAAGGTGAGAAGAGACTTTGCTCAACCAAGCGTGTTAGAATGTTGCGGCTGGCGACTCGATGGCGAAGAATTCTTTCGAGTGGAAAGAGGCCGAACTAGTGATGCTAAAATAGTGAAACATTTTTTTTTGTTCGCGGCCTATTGCGATGCACTTGAGAAATTGACGAATGATGCCACTCGTGCTGACTGCAGATCAGCTGGATTCCGACGGGTTTTAAAATTATAAGGCGAAGATTTTCCAGTGCAAAACATTCTAGACTGAGATCGCGAATCGAACCCAGCCAGTACTACTTTTGGTTGTGCTACTTACAGCGTTTTCCATTTCATTAAGTTACCCTGACTACACGTTCAGTTCCAAGTAAGTTATGCCCAGTGTTGACTTTAAATTTCCTCGACTTTCACCTGCAGTTGGAAACCGTATCGCATCGCATAGCCGAAAGGTGACATCCACCACCACCACCAACGAAGAATGTAAATACCGATTATCTAACAGCCCCCTCTAGCGAGAAAGAGATGCACTTTCCTTCCATTTCACTCCTCCAAAACGACGCGATGATCAAATCTGACTAAACGTCCGAAAACGCATCCGCATCTCTTCCACCCGCCGTCCGAACACACGAATGTGTAACAACTATATCGGATCGGTAGTGTTTTCGACTCATTTGTATAATTTTTGGCCCGTGGCGGCATATTTAAACACATGCAGTAGGCCGTTGTTGGTAGCAGCTTGAACGACGACGACGACGAATAGGCTAACAACAAAGCTTCCGTTTGACTTGGTGTGTTTTGGGTGATGAGATCATTTCCTCGTCCTGCGCTGCCATCCACCGCTGCCTTCAAAAATGGAAATTTGAAAAATGACCATCGGCAAACGTGTGAGATAACCTGTCGTTCGGTTCGGGTTTCATACAAAGACAGCCCTTTGGGAAAAGTGGGTTGCGTTTTGATGTGTGATTGGAATCGAAACTGTGTCGGTTCTTCCCGATCGATCGACAACGGGGTTCAATCTTATTGATTTTCTTTTTTCGGAGTTCAGAAAAATCACGGACATTAATCACTTTCCGCCGGGACGGAGCATTTCTCTTATTATGTATCCCCCTCGATGATGGATTTTATGCATTTCACAATTGTGTTTATGCGGAAGATTCGGGCGATAAATCATTCCGAGTTATGCGTCGAAGACAGCCAGAGCGTGGTTACAGTTATTCGAACCCTTTTGTAAAAGTATTCGCTTGAACATCAGTCGTTGAATTTATGACACAGCTTGGGACAAATCAATTTTTGGTGCCATTCAGTCATCGGGTCATCAATTTACAGGTTGGGTGACAAGAGCGAAAGAGATGGAAAAATCCGCCATATCCGGTGCGCCAAGACACCTGAACAAAAACCTGAAATCTGCCAGTTTTGTTTCGCGTCTTTTTTGGCCGATTTGGTAATCGTTGTTTGGGGTTCCGTTTTGTTTTGGGATTCGCGGTGGATTGCACTGCCCGAGGCGCTGGGTAATCAATCGATCAATTAGTTGATGGTAGCAAATTTGATTTGGGTTTTCGGTGCGCGGGATGTGGTTATTGGCGGTTGCTTTTTGCGACTACTGTCCAAGCCTGGGCAGCGGTTTAGGGAGCAATTAAGTTTGAAATTAGGGTAAATTGATTCTTTATTGAGTGCCATGAGTTGATGAAGTTGGTTTTCGGAAGACAGCTGACAGCTTCCGGGTCGGCAACCTTCTGAAGAATATACCCAAAAGTTGAAGGATGAAGATAAATGCCACACGCTAACATTACAAATTTTGCAATCCTTCCTTGCGAAAACTGCACGATTCACAACAGGAAATGTTATAGAAACTTGCACACAGATTTTTGGAAACACATTCACTTGTCTTCATTGCTGTACAGTATGCGTCGGAAAATAATGAGACTCAAACATTTCATCTGAGCTCAAACCTATCCATGGTCAAATTTCAGACACTAATGCCTTGTCCAGACTCAGACTATAGTAATAACAGGAAAATTTCAACAAGAAATTCGAAATAAAGATAGGCTTATAACATATTATAACTGCCCGGTCTGGCCAGTGTTTAAGCAAAAAATTATTGATTTATTTTATTCGTC
>JASCZW010010239.1:0-37737 GCA_034211315.2 Aedes japonicus
TGATTACCGATACTCTGTTCCTCAATTTGAATAATTCCTATACTTCTATTGGAAAATAGTATGATTGTAGTTTACAGTGCGGTTAGTGTTCATGTAGAAGTTCACCCTTTCGAGAATTATGTTTTAGCTCACAATTCGAAACTGATGTTTCATAAAGAACGAATAACGTTTATCAACATATTGAAAATAATCGTATGTTCATTGTTTAACGGAGGAAATGTATCGACGGATTATGTCACCACCGTTACATATTTTTACCAATCGATGTTTCTTGTGAAGTCGAGTGGAACTCGAGATGGTTCTGAAGGTTGATGGCCACACCTTATTGAAATGCGAATTGGTAAGCGATAGCTACAGGGTGCGGCAGAAAATAATGCGAAAATTTGTTCTATTTCTTTCAAATCCCATTTTCAACTAATTCAAGCAATATTATCAACATTTTCGAGTGCAGTTATCTTTATATAGTCCTTTTAAACAAATAAATTCAATGTGTCCTCCATTTTTAATAATAATATCCTCGAGCCGACGCCGGAAGCCAGAGCATACCTTTCGGACGTAGTCCTCCTACATTGACTGCCATGTGCGTGTTTTGGTTGACTTCAGGGTTTTCACACTAGGGTGTGATATTTTGAAGGATCGTGCTTTAACATATGCCCAAATTGAATAATCCAATAGATTAAGATCTGGACTGCTAGGGGGCCACAAATTCTTCGGCCAAAACTTCATGTTATCAATAATTGTTGGGTTCGATTGGACGTGTGGCACGGCGCTCCATCCTGCTGTAGGACAACGTTTTGGTCCTCGGAGAAGTTGGCCTTCACCCAGGGAAGCACTTGGTCCTTTAAAATATCGATATACACTTCGGTATTGATTTTAACTCCAGCATAAATGAAAACAGGTGGCATTTTCAAACCGTTGGCACCAACCGGATGTTTGGTTTGAAATTTGAATTTCTTTTTTTCCGGAATGTTCTCCATTTTCTGCGGTGGAATGAACCGGTCCGTGCGGCTGTTGGCCACAGCATCGATGCTGAAAAGCTTTTCGTCGGAGAACAGGATTATCATTTTTTCCTTCTTCAACAAGGAAAGCAATCTCTTGGAACGAGTCACTCGTAGTTCCTTGACCCGATCCGTAATCAAGTGGCGTTTCACTCTGGCACTGGAAGATGCATGCAGGTCTTCTTTGATGATTCTCCGCATGGATTTCACCGAAATATTGGCTTCCTTTGCAAGTTTTCTTATGAAACACACCAGGTTGCGAGCAATTTTCGCACGGACCGATTTGTCCGCTTCCCAGCTTCCGCTGCTTAGGTCCATCCTGCAGGGACTTTTTGACGAGTTTGCAATAAAACAAATAGAATGTTTGGATGCAGCACTTGAAAGTAAGCATAAACAAATACACTTTCGACAGAAATTAGTCACTGGCTATACGAATTAACCCAATACTCAAGTTTGAACATTTACGCATTATTTTCTGCCGCACCCTGTACCATGGCAATCATTAATGACTTTCCACAGACAGTCCAATGAAAGCGATCTTGAAGAGAAGGATAGGTCGAGTTTCACTGGAATCAGATCTATGTATGATAGTTTGAGAACAAATACGTTGTTTACGCTTGCTTTGAGTTGAAATTAAACGCAGGAAGTTTTCGCGTTTGCTAAAATACATATTTTTCAGTGGAGGTTCTATGCTTTGCTATGCAAAGGTCTTAATTCTTTGTGGTTACTTGACAAGTGACGATTTCAACGCCTTCGTTCGCCGAAAGAGAAATTTTGTAGCAACTGTAGCACCTTTTTGATCTCCGAAAACCCTCCTCCATAAGAATCGTCTCTGCCCGGTCATTTTCATGTTTTATGAAGATCAAATACCACAATCGAAATCCTAAATTACGGTAGTTACACTGATATAATATCTGCAACTTGGTTCGAACATCGAAATATATGATTGATGCTAGAAGGAGCCATGAAACAGTCAATTGCTCAAAGTATGACGCCAATGTCGGAAGCAAAGCTTGGGATAGAGTCTTGTATTGAATATATCTGAAATGAATGTCGCACCGTTCGAACAAGGTATCATTCATCATTTGGAGGTGTCGTTAAATTCACTCCTTCATACAAAAGAATACTACTATCTATTGTAGTAAGGTAACATCCCATCGAACTAGAGTAATCTGAAAAACAATTTGATTAAGAATCTAGTTTTGTTTGTAAATATCAAGCTTATTGCGGAGCACGCCGGTCTATCCGTATAAACGATCGAATACCCCTCGATGGACACCAACAAATGGAAGCATTACAATTAATTATAAGTATATCATATGTCAATGTAAATGATAGGCAGTGATTGACAGAAGGGAATGAGAATGTAAACAATAGGCAATATAGGCAGCACATGTGAACTAGCAATTAGCAATTAAATTTCTATTTGTTTCGTTTAGCTAGATATCCATTAGCACATATCTTTTAAATATATTTTCGATTGTTGGGGACATCAAACAAACTATGGTGACCAATGTGAGTGTTTTTTGTAATTTGCATCCCTACAGTAGACTAATTAAATGCTTAGCTTACAGCACTGAATCACATCCAATAAAAGGGTGTACAGGCTTGTGAGAACCCCGATAGTTTCCCCCAACAAATTTGTAACAAAGATGCATCCACAAGGCGACGCAAAAGGAACTCGATGGTTCAGATCCAAGGCACACATGGTATCTACCAATAGGTGTGGTTATCAACCGCAAGAAGCCGTCCAAAATTCGCATTTTCTGTGATGCGGCGGCAAAGGTAGATGGCATTTCTCTCAACACGATGCTGCTAAAAGGACCAGACCTTCTCAGGACATTACTGGCCGTTGTCTACGGGTTTCGGGAAAAGCGAATCGCCTTATGCGCGGATTTGACGGAGATGTTTCACCAGATTCAGATTCGACCGGAGGATCGTCATACGCAACGGCTACTCTGACGTCGCAAGAATTTGAACACCGAAGAGCATTCAGAAGAGTTTCCCGCCGCTGCAGATGCTATAATCCGGAAACATTATAACGACAATTATTTGGACAGCGCGGACAACGTCGAAGAAGCAATAAAACTAGCACGGGAAGTCAAGCATGTCCACTCTCTCGGTGGATTTTATCTACGGAACTGGCTATCAAACTCTACGGAAGTTCTCACACGGGTCGGGGAGATCGACCCAGCTACGGAAAAGTGTCTACAGCTGGAAAAAAGTTCTTCCACAGAACATGTTCTTGGGATGTATTGGAAACCCCATGAAGATATTTTCATGTACTCCGCTATCCCAGCATTGAACGTAGAGAACCCGACAGGCGCTACGTGTGGTCATGAGCCCGTTTGATCCAGCAGGATTGTTGTCGTTCTTCCTCATCCATGAGAAGATATTAATCCAGGATCTGTGGCGAGCCAAAACAGACTGGAACGAAGTCAAGTTGCGTGATAAATGGATGCGGTGGACTGAACTGTTTCGCTACTTGGAGGAAATACACATACCAAGCTGCGTTTTCCCCAAGCATTCTGTGAGTGATATTCTTGCACTACAGCTGTCTATTTACGTAGACGCGAGTGAAAAAGCATACGCGCGCGTTGGGTATCTGAGAGCAGTGTTTCCCGAGGGAATTGAAGTAGCGCTGGTGGGAGGGAAATCAGAGATCGCTCCACTAAAGGCGCAATCTATTCCATGACTAGAGTTAATGGCCGCAGTTATCGGGGTTCGCTTCTCTACAACCATACCCAACGGATACTTTTGAAAATCTATAAAGTATTCTTCTGGAGCGACTCGAGGACGGTGCTGGCCAAGATAAACTCCGACTATTGCAACTATAGGCAGTTCGTCGCTTGCAGAGTGGGAGAAATTGTATCGAAGTCAAGGCCAGAGCAATACCACTGGATATCTACTAAGAAGAATGTGGCAATTGAGGCCACAAATAGCCGTTGGTTTCGCGGCGAAGAGAGTCTATATCTGCCGGAAGATCAGTGGACATCGAGCGGGAAACCAATAGAAGAGAAGACCGACGAACAGCTAAGATCCTGCATGGTGTATTGTAAAGTGATTGCGTTACAACTCGTGGCATGGGAAAGGTTTTCAAAGTGGACACGTTTGATCCGAGCTATAGGCTACGTTCATCGATACTCGCAGAACTTGCGGCTTACAGCGACCAAGAAATCACGATTGATCGGACCGCTTTCGCAAGAAGAGTTGAGCAACGCTGAACCACAATATATCGTTGGATCCAGCGCGAGCGTTATCCAGATGAATTAGCGACACTTTTGCATATGAC
The DNA here is from genome assembly GCA_034211315.2 of Aedes japonicus. NCBI lineage: Eukaryota > Metazoa > Arthropoda > Insecta > Diptera > Culicidae > Aedes > Aedes japonicus. The sequence goes on from JASCZW010010239.1 coordinate 4,291, forward strand.
GGGCAAGCAGCTACAGGAACAGCAGCGGCTGGAGAAAAACACTGATCCTGATATCATGAGAAATACCTACACGTACCTGGTGAAACAGTCGTGAATGAGATAAGACAGCGTTTCCACATCTCCCAGCTCAGATCGAACATACGCAAGGTAGCGAAGAATTGTACAAGGTGCAAGGTGAAAAAACCGGTTCCAGCTATACCGCGAAGGGCGCCGCTTCCTGCAGCTAGGTTGCAAGCGTATGTGCGTCCGTTCTCATACGTAGGCGTCGATTACTTTGGACCAGTCACCGTGAGAGTGAACCGTAGCACCGCCAAACGATGGGTCGCACTATTCACGTGCATGACGACCCGCGCGGTACACCGAGGTCGTCCATACGCTTTCCGCCGAGTCGTGTAAGATGGCGATAAGTCGTTTCATCGGACGCAGAGGAGCTCCCGTGGAGATACGCAGCGATAGAGGCACAAACTTCGTGGGCGCGAGTAACGAGCTGATGCAGGAGATGAACGAGATCGGTCGCCAGTTAGCCGAAACGTTTACTAACGCCAACACAAAGTGGATATTCAATCCTCCGGGAGCGCCCCACATGGGTGGTGCCTGAGAGCGCCTTGTCCGCTCGGTTAAAACCGCACTTGCTGCGATGGACACTCTACGAACACCAAACGAAGAAACGCTGGCAACGGTACTGGTAGAAGCAGAGAGTGTAGTGAATTCGAGGCCATTAACCTACATTCCATTGGAGACGACGCAGCAGGAAGCACTGACGCCGAATCATTTCCTTCTACTAAGCTCCAGTGGTGTAACACAGACTCCAAGGATGTTGGAGAATCCGCAACAAGCTAGTCGAAACGACTGGAACCTATGCCGAGCCATGGTCGACCAATTCTGGCGAAGGTGGGTACGAGAGTATCTTCCCACCATCGCACGTCGTAAAAAGTGGTTTGAGGAGTTGAAGCCTATAGAGGTCGGCGATCGTGGATGAGAAAATTTGTAACGGATGATTCAGAGGGCGTGTTGCCGAAGTCATTGTTGGCCGTGATGGACGTGTACGTCATGCTGTAGTGCAGATTATTGACGGCATGGTTAATCGTCCAGTGAAAATGTGGCGCGGTTAGATGTGACTGGTTGGACCGGAGATACCGTGACCTGCCTTATCGTGACCTGCTTGAAGTATTGCGGAGCACACCGGTCTATCCGTACAAACTTTTCGGACTTCACGATCAAATACCCTTCGATGGTAAACAACGAATGGAAGCATTACAATGAATTATGAGTATATCATATGTCAATGTAAATGATAGGCAGTGATTGACAGAAGGGAATGAGAATGTAAACAATAGCCAGTATAGGCAGCACATGTGAACTAGCAATTAGCAATTAAATTTATATTTGTTTCGTTTAGCTATTTTTTCGATTGTTGGGGACATCAAACAAACTAGGGTGACCAATGTAAGTGTTTTTTTGTAATTTGCATCCCTACAGTAGACTAATTAAATGATTAGCTTACAGCACTGAATCACATCCAATAAAACGTTGTACAGGCTTGTGAGAATCCCGAATGTTTTCCCCCAACAAAGCTCCTTCATGAAGGGCCAAAAATGTTTGGGCGGACCAGTAAGCCGAGACGATTTCGCTTCTTCTGCTTATTCAAGCTTATTGCTTTCGCAATTTGCTTATTACTTGCTCTCAACTTAGTGTTTTAAATACACTTCCACAGTTATTAATTGAGAGCATTCGGTGCCAGGTATCATATTTGCATTAGTATAATTGTGTGGCAAGTACAATTATACCCTATGCTAGGAAGTCGGAAATTTCCTTAACGAAAAATTCCTAGACCAGACCAGGAATCGAACCCAGCCACCTCCAGCATGGTGTTGCTTTGTAGATACACCTTTACTGACTGAGCTAAGGGAGGCATCTACGCGAAAATCACGAGTATAGGGAGGGAAATTCCCCCATCCAAACGCAAGTTCACACTCACTGCACTAGAATCGAGTCCTCGATTAACAGAATAAACCTTATAAATGAAGTCGAAGAGCCCGCCCACGTTCCACGAAACGTTGCAATATGGAGGAGGAAGTCCCATGCTTCCCATCCAAATCATTTCACTTGGGTGCCCTGATGGTCTCTTCTCCCGCTATATGTTATGTAATGAAGATTTAGTACATTTTGGCGTGGTCATCTAATTGCTTACCTTGTGTAAGAAAATTTTCTTGTTTTGCTCCGCGATTTTGAAGGCAACTTTTCGGTTTCCTGAACTTCTACGTAAATACCCTAGGCATTGAAATAAAATGCCTTAATATTGGTTGCTTTCACTGGACTCAAATTAATTCCTTTAACTTGCTTAAGGGTTTGGAAAGTTAACCTTGAGTAGGCTATTATTTCTTAGATGTGTTCACGATGCTACAGGAATCTAGTTTTTTGAAAAAAATTACGAATTAATAAATGTTTAATACATTTTTGGAGCCAAATTGTCATCCAGACAAAATTTAAAAATATTGCATTTTTTCTGTTTGATAATTCGGCTCCAAAAATTCATTAAACATTTAATAATTCAGCTTTCCGAATAGCTCAAATTCAAGTTTCAGAAATGCTCGAGAAATGCAAATTACCTACTCTTATCTACTCTTCAAAAAAAAATAATGCTATTTGCTTCCCCGTTCGCCAACTTCTACAGTAAAAGTTCATGTTCATTTGCGGCATATTTAAAATACTCTTGAATTTCTCTGCAGTTATAAACATTTGTTCAATATTTCATTTTTTACTTCTACGAAATGAAATACTAATACATCGCTCCGTATGTAAAAGATTTTTTAACAAAGAGTTTTCTGAACGTTCACGAAGTGTTCCTAAGTTAAGTCAAATTGAACCCAAACTGCGAACGAGAACTATAAATTTTAAAATTTTGTAATATGATTCAAATTCGTGAGTTTTACGGATTTAAGACCTAGAAAAATAGAACTCAGTTTTTTTTAAATCGAATAGCTGTTCTACACAATACTATATGTCAAAACAATGGGTAACATTTTAATCCGATGCGTACATGTGCCTGTGATCTTTGTGCTTCCTCCATTCGGGCGTGTTATGTTTGATCATTAGTTTTCTGAGATGGCTGAAAGTATAGGTTAATACTTTCAGCCATCTCAAAAAAAAACTAACCGTGACATAAAATAAAATACAGGTTCGCATCGCGCATTCTTCGATTTAAAATAAGTGTTGCCATCCGTTTGGCTTGCTTGCAAACCCGAGACCGAGGTATGTACTAACATATCAATACACACACTGCTGAAAAAATGCATCGCAGTTGCCTGTGGTCGTGACAGCTGCATGCAATGCAAACTAGTTCCATAACAACAGAAAGTTAGTGTATGAGTGAAGTTTGAGAGTGTGCTGAGAAGCAAAGAATGCCTGCAGTTTGCAAAAGGTCAGTTTGCGTGGAATGCCAAACCCCGAACAACTCTCTCTCTCTCTCTCTCTCTCTCTCTCTCTCTCTCTCTCTCTCTCTCTCTCTCTCTCTCTCTCTCTCTCTCTCTCTCTCTCTCTCTCTCTCTCTCTCTCTCTCTCTCTCTCTCTCTCTCTCTCTCTCTCTCTCTCTCTCTCTCTCTCTCTCTCTCTCTCTCTCTCTCTCTCTCTCTCCTCCTCTCTCTCTCTCTCTCTCTCTCTCTCTCTCTCTCTCTCTCTCTTCTCTCTCTCTCTCTATCTCTCTCTCTTTCTCTCTCTCGCGAGAACGAACGAACGAACGAAAGCCACGAATCCATTCTCGTCTGCGCCCACACGGTTGCAGCAGCCAGGAATCTTGATCTGCCTTACGAGGAAAAAGAGCGACTACTCTAAATGGCACTCGTGGATTTGTTCAGGTTTCTCAGGACCATCTACAAATACCTCACAGAAAAACATCATCAAGTTTTGTAATACCTCCCGTTTAGTTGATCGCTTATGGCCAAACAACAGGTCAACGTTGTGGCGGGAAGATAGTTTGTACATAAAGCACCTACAGTCTACTGCTCCGATGCTCAAGCTTATCTACTTGGTGCTTCCCCGTTTAGCACAGCAACTACAACCGATAAGTTGGACATCCAGTTTCGCATTTTAAGGACATACACGATGGAATCCCCTTATGGCAGGAGCGATGGCTTCCTCATCCTTGCTCAACAAAATATGCCAAATTAATCCACTTACCTGCAGTAAATCATTTCCATACTGCTAATAGGACAGCAGAACACAATCCATTCACACTGTGTATTTAACTGAAAACACTCTGAATTGGTCAACTAGTGCTCATTTCCACAGAGCAGGTAATTTTTCGTCGGCTTTGTTTACTTTTTAAAAGCCAGGATCTGCCTATTATTTTCTCACAAAAAACTATATTTACACTTTTCGTAGCCACCTGAACACTATTTACTTTCACTGAAAGATTAATTATCATCGCGCTCTTGAAAAAAGTGGATTAAAAATCTGTTTAATTAATTATCATGGTGCAAAAATTCAGCAGTCGGTCTCCAAACTGCGCGTTTTGCTTTTTTCTTTTTAGCGTAGTAGAGCGAAGTGTTGCCAGCAAATGTTTGCGCGAGTGTGCAGGACTGATAAAAGTTCTGATTAACGAAGTAAAAAATGCCGCGTCTTACTAAAAGGAGAAAAGCGGCTTTTTAAGCGTGAACGGGCTACAAAAGTGATAAGAAGTGCTGTTGATCCCTTATCGTGGACATTCGAAAACCCGTGGAATAGTGGTTCCTTCACCGTCAACTGATGCTGAATTTCATCGAAAAATTAGTTCCGGAGAAGAATCTGTCGGCGAATCTTCCGACTTTCCAAATGACGTTCCTATACCTGGCCTAAATGATACTGGTTTTGAAAATCCTGGTCATACTTCCGAATCCGATGGTGAGTGTGTTTTTGATTTGCTTTGCAATTGCTTGTTGATTTGTTTGTTGTTTGGAAAGAAAAGGTAAACAGCCTTCATTCCCTTCCTTTTCCTTGGAGGCACGAGCCAGGGGTAGGGGAGTCTGGGTTGACTTGACCCTCCTTTTTCGTTATGGATATATCTCTGCGGAAAAAACGAAACTTGATGCAGTTTTTCCACAGGCTCATAGTTTCATATTAACCCTTATGTGTTCGACAAAATAAAACACCTTTAAGTGTTCGACAGGCTACCCGGGTACCCACCAAATTCAAATGATTGTAACTCTGGCAATTATTGACTGATTTCAATTTTTTGAGCACTGTTGGATTTAGAATCTCATTCGCTTTATGAAAATGATATGCTATATCCATTTGAGTGCATCTTGTTTCCGGGAATCCGGGTAACCGCGGCTGTGGTTTTGTTATGATACACTATTTGGGAATATCAATTGAATTTCCTGGAATGGATGTCAGAATCTTTCGAATAACGCCATTAGATGGTTTCAGTTGACTCGAAATATTCACAGTCTTCAGCAGTGAAATTTTGGCGCCATTTTGGTCAAATGTTTTAAAAGTTATTAGGGATCTTAAAAAAAATAAAAAATGTCCAAGGTTCTCAAGCTATACATATTGTTTAGCGTGCTAATTATGCCCCAGACTCCCTTAACCTTTAAAAAGGATTATTTTGAGGCCCTATGCTTTTTAAAAAATGTGAATATTGTAGGGAATAATTGAATGGATGTACTGTACTGTCCACAAAGAAAAATTTTAATTACTGGCAACCAAGACCGTTTTCTTCATGATGCACCAATACTATCATATGAGAGCAAAAAAGTGTTTGCACTACTACATGCATGTTGAATACTAAGGATTCAAGGGAGTTTCACCTTAAAGGCTCCGGATTCGTCCGTCCCGTACGTCCCGAAAAGCAAAACCTGCAAGACGTACGTACTTAAAACTGCTGATCCTCCTGTCCATCAAGACTTGTAGAAACATTTCTCGAAGATCGCTGGAAACCGATACGAGGAATTCTCGAAACAGTAAAGGGTGATTTGATCAAAATTTGGTCGTCTTAAACTTGACACATTTAATTTCATCGTGCATTTTAAAGCTGTGTGCGTGTAGCATCATGCCTCTATTTTGATTTTGAGATTAGCACTTCAGTTATCAAAATGTCGTCGAAGGTAGAAATGCAACCCTTCAAAATTTTGCACGTGCACAGCGAAAATCCAAACTACTCTCACGCCGAAATTGCGAATGTGGCAAGAAATTGTTGAATGTGGCAAGAAAGCTGTATTGGGGGGAAATCGAAAGCCAGATGCCACAGCGACGAAAAAAGGAGTTGCCCACTTTTTTCCGTAATGGCCAGATGCTAAATCCGGCCTAACTAGAACAAAACAATTGTGTCGCTTCAAGAAAGGCAGTAGACGTTTTTGTAGGCACTCGCTCAGATAAATTTCCTAGTTGACTGTTCCGGTCACAATGTAAACGTTGCTCTTCACAGGTACAGATGGGCTGCCACACCAAATATTTCATCGCGAGCTTTGGCAGTTTAATGTGCTTGAAAATATCTGCCACCTTTCCCCGTCCGGTTGCCGTATAAACTTTCTGTCCAGGAAGCTGTGCGTATGGTTCATCGTCTTGTACCACGCAATCAAACTTCGTCAGCATCGTCGTGTACAACTTTCGCGATCACTTTCTTGTAACTCGACAGTCCAGCTTGTTTTCAAGCTCTATCCACGGTTGAAGACGCCGCTCTCAGCTTGTTTGCGACATTTCGGACGGAGAGGTTGGGGTTCCGCTCGAAACAGCGGGCAACTCTTTTTCGTCGCTGTGACCTCCGACTTTCATTCCCAACCCCTTCCCCCTCCCCCCCCGCTCCAGCTTTCCAGGCTGTAGACAAACGTTCACCGAACACTTTTAATACGTTGGTATTCTTCTTCTTTTTTGTATTTCATACACATTTTTCCAACGGCTGCTTTACTTATACCGTACTGACAGGTAGTTGGCCGCTACGATTTGTTATTTTCCTCATATTGAATAACCAGTTTATGGAAGAACAAGGGAATTGAATGTGTTTTCAGTAACTCCGACCAAAACAATTTAAAACAATGCGGCTGTATTACAAAAAAAAACACAATAAATCAATCATTTTGTTTTTTTCCTTAGAGTCAAATGGAGAAGCATTAGTAAAACAAATTACATTCACATCAATTCATGGCTGAACCATAATTTTGAAAGTATATCAAATATTGCATCTGCAGTGTAGTAATTTTTACATAGTGTAATATTTAGATAAAAGGAAAGCACTTTTTCCGAAGACTATATCTTATGCATATTATTGGCAACATTTCCCCAATCATCATGTCACGTGTGATATCGGTCGATGCCCAATCGTGTTCAAGAGGAAATGTTTACACATAATATACATTATGTTCAACTAATAATTGCAAAACTATTCATTCTCCAGTGCACAAGTAGACGGTGAAGTTCCCTTACTTCTTCCATGCTCTGTCGCTCTAATAGGTTTTCACATATCATTAGTCCAAAATTCAGTTTTTTTCCTCGATATTATTTCTACCGCAGTTGTTATCGAGGTTTTTAAGTTTTAAAGAAGAAAACGTGTAGATTAAGCAGTGTAGTAGGGTTAATCAGACAAAGGCCAATGTGGCCTCTGCTGTACATAGAACTTGTCTCGATTGTATTCGGTCCATGGCTGTACCTCGCCAGCCTCGCTGTCTGCGGAGTGTGCGCAGGTCGCCTTCCTTCCACCTTACTCCGTTGCGCGGCTCTTCTTCTTGTACCCGTCGGTTCGTTTTCGAGAACCACTTTAACCGGGCTGTAGTTCGACATTTTTACGACATGTCCAGCCCATCGTAGTTGACCGATTTTAGCAATGTGTACGATGGGAGGTTCTCCCAGCAACTGATGCAATTCGTGGTTCATTCGCCCCCACACGTTCCGTGTTCCATATGCACTCCACCGTAGATCGTACTCCACACCAAGGGCGCGTTGATCCTCCACTAGCAATGTCCATGTTTCGTGGCCGTAGAGAACTACCGATCTAATTCATCTCTTGTCACAATGGTCAACTTTGTAGTTCAGCCAAATTTGTTCGATCTTGGCGTCCTTCGGAGTCCAAAGTAGAAACGATTGCCAGCCATTATGCGCCTTCGTATTTCTCTGCTGGTGTCGTTTTCGCCGGTCACCAATGAGCCCTGCTAAACGAATTCATCTACCGCTTCGAATTCATCACCATCGATCTGAGCTCGTGCTAGGAGGCTACCACATTCATGCTTCCGGAAATCAACATAGCTGGTCGCGATCGACTGATTAGGCAGTGTAATAACAATAATTAAAGTGAAAAGCCATTTTGCATCGAGAAACTACGTGGTCACGTACACCAGCAGTTTATCTAGCGATAAAAGCCGTTCACTATCGTTGCGCTTCATTCCTTACCAGTATAGGCAACCAAGTTCGTCATCCAACAGCAGCAGGTAAAATATCTAAAATAATTGTTTTGTTTTTCTCTTTTTCCCCTTAATAGGTTGTATTTCCATATTGTGTTTTCGTTTGTGTTTAATCACGTGCTTATCCAGCTCATTCCTTTGCTCCAAATTCCTAAAATTAAGGGTACACCGATAACTAATTCCATGTGATTTAAATATCTTGGCGTCTGATTCGATTCAAAGTGCACCTGGATATCCCACATCTGAAGCAAAAGTGCCAGCAAAGGATTAACTTTCTTCGAACAATTACCGGAACCTGGTGGGGAGCGCGTCCGCAAGATCTTCTTACGTTGTACCGGACAACGATTTTGTCGGTTATAGAATACGGTAGTTTTTGTTTTCAGTCAGCGGCTCGGTCACACATCATCAAACTGGAACGTTTTCAGTATCGGTGTCTTCGTATCGCGTTAGGTTGCATGCACTCGACTCATACCATGAGTCTTGAAGTGCTGGGTGGCATGTTGCCACTCTCGGATCGGTTTTCAGAATTATCTCTCCGACTCCTCACCAGGTGTGAGGTTATGAACCCTCAGGTAATCGGAAACTTTGAGAAGCTTCTTGAGTTGAACCCTCAAACTCGTTTAATGACGTTGTACCATTTGTACATAACACAGGATGTCAGCTTTTTGATGAATATTCCCAATCATGTTTGCTTCTTCGATTTCGGCATTTCGATTCATTTTGGTTTATCCACGAAGCAAGAGTTTCATGGAATCCCAGAGCATCATCGTCCTATGATTGCTCCTGTGCTATTTGCTGCAAAGTTTGGGCAGGTTGATTCCCCTTAATCGTTCTTCACTGACGGATCCCTAATAGAGGAGTCAGTAGGCTTTGGAATGTTTAACGAAATTCATAGCGCCAATCTCCTTGTTCCGTATATGTCGCTGAATTAGCGGCAATACACTTTACACTAGAAATTGTTGCTTCACTCACACCGGATCAGTACTTTATTTTCACGGATAGCCTCAGTTCTATAGAGGCTATTCGCTCCTTGAGGCCGGTAAAGAACTTCTCGTATTTTCTCATGAAAATACAGGAGCTTCTAAGTGCTTTATCTTCGCGTTATTTTATTATCACCTTTGTATGGGTCCCTTTTCATTGTTCGATTTTGGGCAATGATAGAGCGGACTAATTTGCAAAGGTGGGCGCTATAGGGAGACGATATTTATGATCGACAAGTTGCCTTTAATGATTTTTTTTTCCTATTTTTCGTCAGCTTGCAGGTATAAATGGAGTAAAGGAGATTTGGGGCGATGGCAACATTCTGTCATCCCAAAGGTGTCGAAGAAATCTTGGTTTGGGGGGATAGATGTGGGTCGAGACTTCATTCGTGGGGTGTCTCTCGCCTCATGTCTAATCATTATTCTTTGAACGGTCATTTATACCGAGTTGAGCTGAGCGACAGCAATCTCTGTGAATGTGGACAAGGTTATCAGGACGCAGATTGCGTTATTTGGTCACGTGCTGAGCATCGTGGAGTTAGATCTGAGCTTTCAGATTCCCTTCGGGCTCGAGGTAGACAACCCCATGTGCCAGTTCGAGATATTTTGGCTCTACTTGTCTGAAGTATATGAAATACAGTTATGTGTTTTTAACTGATTAGCTTTAGATTGTAGTCTATTTAACCTGTACTCTTAGTATTAGTTATATTTTATCTGCGTTTGTGTTTTTTTCTGGTTCTCTCAAAAATGTCAGTCAAAAAAAAGCCAAAATACAAAAAAAAATACAAAAATTGTAGAGTTAGACAATTTATTAAAAATTGGGTCTGTAAAAGTTGATTCGATTGAGCCTGAACAAATAAATTATTAAAAATTAAAAAAAAGCAGGCCAATGGAAGCGTAAACAACGAGATTGTTCTCAATCTTGCATGCGCCATAAAACCAAGTTTGCAATGTTTCATATGTACAACAGACCAGATTCAGGCGTTATCTGACTTAAATTTACATGAAACATCGCATTAATTTCTGTCAAATCTAGCGTTTCCTTTATGTGCATTAGATAACGCAGAAAATAACATGTTTTTTTTTAAACTGTGTGGTAATCGTTCTAGGCTCCGCTATCAGGGTTAAAACTAAAAGTCTTAGCACTTATCATTTAATTTAATTAAAATTTACATTTCAACAAAATTCTGCAAAAACGTCAGTAACAAGCACACAGCAGCGAGTATCGATCGTCTGCCTGTCTGTTAGTTCAAAATATAATAAAAATGAAAATTGATCATTCATGGGTTTCATAACGTCCGACTTATAGTTATCCTAAGGAACTTTGGTTGAGTGAATATTTACGATACCTTCTTTTCACTTGTCATTTTGCATCGCCTGTTTACATCATGCTTATAATCACCTGCGCAAGTAGAGTAGAAAACCCATTGAATAATCTAAATGCAACTCAGTAGTAGGTACGCAATTAAAAGCTATCTGTTCTACAATGAAAATTTTATTAGTCCACTAAATAACAACAGAGAATACAAAGTGGCCCCCACAGCCCGGTTCGACATTAGAAAAATAGCCTCATCGTCCAATCATGAAACATTCACACCTTTAATCAAGCTTCTGCCCGCCACCAGTCTTTATTAACTCTCCTCAGCAAATATGGCTCGGCCGGACGACAGAAGCAAAAAATAAAACATCCCCTGGGAAAGTTGTTTGAATTTTCCTCGACTTTTTCCTCCCCGCTCGGGACAAAACAAAAATAAATCACCTCTTTTATCCCTCGGTCTTTACGCTTTCCATTTCAAGCTTTTCCTTTTGTTCGGAATGCTACCCATCTCCTTCTCGGTCTCCGTGTCGTCTTTATTTACAATCTTTCTCGCCATTTTCCATAATTCATCTCGCACCTGGTCTTGTCCAAACAAGTTGCTGCCCCTTGGCTTTGGACGGCCGATCTTCTCAAGGGTATTAGAGGCAATGATGATGGTTTCACTCTTTATTGTCGTCCCCTTCCGTCGGAAAGTTGCGTTCCTCCGTTCGGCCTTGGCATCCGATGATACCCATTTAGTCAGTTGGCAGAAAAGACACCCCACTAATAGTGTACCTACCTACCATCGCAGCAGCAGTGGAGTCGAGTCTCGGTATAAATGAAAAATTATCCCCCATTTTCCCGCGGCCGGTTTTTATCGCCGCACAATTTTCACCTGGCAGGCATAAAACGGGGCGGCAAAACGCATGGAAACAATGCGGAAATAAAAAAAAAAATAACTTAGTATATGTCTGTATGCCCGGCTGCCAATCTGGCTCTGGCTCTGACTCTCTGGCGTGGCCGGCTGACGAATGATCCACGGGAAAATCGAGTGTGGATAAACGGGTTCGCAGGCCGAAAAGCTATGCATCACTTTCTAAAACAAACTGTCCCCCGGGCGGTAATATCGCGCATGATGTTTCTTTTATTGTTTGCTGCGTTGCGACTGCTGATGCTGAATGTGGACTCCACTTGCCCCCTCCTCCCCTTGTGGTGGTCATTTTTATATACTCATTCCATTCCGTTGTTGGTTTGCAACTCATTTCTGGAATTTATGATTCGACAGGTGTGTGAGAAGATTTTGTTCACTTTTCGGGGTGTTCAACAGCTTGGGATCACGCGTTATCACGTTTGCTCCCGTACCTGACGTGAATTCGGCATGAGTCCCATCCGGGGAAAGTATGCTTTTGGACTAAGAGTTGACACCGCGCATCTCAATTCAGGGTGTAGCACATGTTATTCTCAATTGTACTTACTTATGCTCACATATGCTGGTCCAACGTCCTGTTAGGACCGCATCTGCGTCACGATATTTCTCCATGAAATTCGGTTCAGGACTACTTGTCTCCAGTTCCTCGAATGTCCCAAACTTCCAAGGTCTTGCTCCACTTGGTTTAACCACCTAGCTCGCTGCGCTCCTCCGCGTCTTGTACCGGTCGGATTCGAGCGACTTTCTGGATACTGTGTTCGCCATAGAGCTGCGCCAGCTGTGGTTCATCCTTCTCCTCCATACACCGCTTTCACATATACCGCCAAAGATGGTCTAAGGACGCGTCGTTCGAAAACTAAAAGTGCTTGCAAATTCTCTTGGAGCATTGTCCACAAATCATGCCCGTAGAGAACTATCGGTCTTATCAGCGCTCTGTACATGGTACACTTTGTACTAGACATCAAGGTCTTGTGGAGCCCATAGAAGGCATAACTTCCGGTAATAATGCGTCTCCGAATTTCTCAGCTGCCGTTGTTATCCGATGTAACCAATGATCCGCAGTATACAAACTCATCCACCACCTCAAACTCATCTCCGGCGATTGTCACAGTTCCGCCTATGCGAGCTCTATGTACCGGCTCCTCCAGCCAACAGATACTTAGTCCTCGACGCATTCACTTTCATCAGTTACCACCTGGAACGTACTGTCGATTATGTCCACGTCGTCAGCGATGCAAATGAACTGACCGGATTTATTGAAAATCGTACTCCTTTTTAAATTCCACGGTTCTCCCATAGCTCAGTCGGTAAAGGCGCGGCTACTAGGCAACATTATGCTGGAGGTGGCTGGGTTCGATTCCCGGTCTGGTCTAGGAATTTTTCGTTAAGGAAATTTTATCGAATCCCTGGGCATAGGGTACACACATAGATTCTTTTACGGAAATCTGTAAAGTTTTACAGAATTCTCAACAGCTGAACGTTCGGTAATCCGATTTAACGGATTTCGGTGAAATTTTACGGAAATCCGCAATATAGAATTACCGAACGTTCAGCTGTTGAGAATTCGGTAAAATTTTACAGATTTCTGTAAAATAATCTGAGTGTGTATGATTGTACTTGCCACACAATCATACTAATGCAAACATGGTATCGAAAGCTGGCATCGAAAGCTTTCAATTAACAACCGTGGAAGTGCATTTAACGGGTGTCCACTAAATAATGAGAACGAAAAGAATGGGTCAGGAAAAAAATACCAGTGAAGTTTTTGTTCAAACTGATTTATTTTATTAAAAGGGTCAACTTAAATCTTCAAACTAAGTTTAGTGAATATTGTCATATGGTCCGAGGTCCACAGTGCGGCATGGCTTAGTCGTTATGCTGGAACATGACCGTTGGACGGCAGCCACATCGATTTTTCGGATGCAGCTTTTGATCCTGTTGGTAAGTTGCTTGGTGTTCTTGGCCTTCCAATTATCCTTGTATACCATGGAGCTCAAAAGACCGAAGAAATCCTCGATAGGACGGCACTGTGGCAAATTTGTCGGATTCCGGTCTTTTGGGACATATGGTATATTTTGGCTCTCCAAAAACGTTAGCGTTTTTTTTGCGTAGTGCGATGATGCCTTGTCCGGCCAAAACACGTATTTGCCATCCAAGTGATGTTGTTTAAGAAATGGGATGAGTATTTTCTGCAAACACTCTCTTTGGTACACCTCCTGGTTGATGGCCAAACCGCTTGGTTTGAACCACGGCTTCGAAATACCCTTATCGGATATTACGATGTATAACATAACCTTCGATTCAAATTTGTGCTTGAACTTATACATTACTTTTGGAGGAGTAGTAGATTTGTCCTTAGTGTAGAATCGGTCGTTTCCCGGTAGCTTTCGTCGTCCAGAACGAAAGATTTTCCGCCGTAATTTCGAGTCATCCAGCGGCATTGGGATTTCACGGTTTGAATCTGCTCATCTGTGTACTCTGGGGATCTGGTTTTCTTTCACACACTATTCCTTCTTTCTTTAGCGTCTTGCAGATGAGTGACTTCGAACAATGGAACTTTCGGGCTGCTTTCCGTTGACTTACCGAATCCTTGTTGTTGAACATGCTGCGCAGCGGCGGAGCGTTTTCTCATTCATTATTTTCGCTGGACGGCCGCAACCTTTCTTCCGGGTTACTCTCATGCATGCCAGGATACGGTATACGGTGGATACCGGAACTTTTTCACGACAAAAATGGTCCACCGTGTATTTTTTCCACGATCTTCGTTCGCTTGAAAGAATTGTACAACGCGCGCGCAGTTCTTCCTGTTTCGACGGCATGCTGAACACGACTGAACATGTTAGAGTGAAATAAGAGTGTATGAAAATTTTCTGGAGAGTGCAACGATTCATTCATCTAAAGTGACATTTCTATGCGGCCGTTTTTGTTGTGATGGAAAAGTATTGAAATCATTCTCATTTTTTAGTGGACACCCGTTAGAACACTAAGATGACAGCAAGCTATAAGCTAACTGCGAAAGCAATAAGCTTGAAATGTTTAAAAAAAAGAAGAAGCATGTTAAAGTCCGCACGTTTCATAACACCTTCTAGCGCAATGTTGAACAGGAGGCAGAAAAGACCATCGGCTTCTCGAAGTCCTTTGCGGGTTTCAAACGAGTCCGATAACGCACCCGATATGGTAGATGAGTAGTGAGTTTTTGTCTGACGCAAATGCGAATTCCTTAGCGAAAAGACAATTTTAAATCACCAATAATTTTATTTTCGTGAGGATCAGTTGCCATTCCATCGTTTTGTGCAAATGGTTTGAGAAAGTAACGTGCCGAAAATTGAAGAACTCTGCAAAAGACTCACTACTTTTTTGGTGCATTAAAGCCATATTGAGGGTCATAGGATTTTGCTCGGGAATTGTGCTTTGTATTGGTGCCTTTGTATCTGTATACCACATTCGATCAAAGATGTCACAAGATCGATCTGACCCCAGGCAGCTTCGGAGTGGTTCATCATCTACGAAAGGCGGAGTTTGCTGTATGCAAAAAAAAACACTACGGATGAACTCAAAAGGGTCAGTGACCAGGGTTGCCACATTATTTTCCGTTCCCATCTTTAATTTTTGCCAAAATAAATCTTTTTTATCTGTGTTTAACTGCAAAAAATCTTGGTAAAAATCTTTAATTCAAACAGGACAGTATTCGAGGGGTTCATGTTCTCGGAAGAAATCGATCATTGCACTTAAACCCTTCTGACAGGCCAGTATTGACATGATAATGAATCAAGAGGTGTTTTTTTATTACTAAAAGTTCCAGGATAGGTGAACAAAATCGAAACGGAATTAACAATCAATCATTATTATGGTGCGTGCACATTGATTAAAATTTAGAATTTAGTTGTAATGTTAATATAATAGCTGATAAATTCCTCTATTCCTCCTTTGACATCCATGATATCCGTATTCAGGCTTTTCCGGATTTTGGACTTTGTATTGTATTGCGAGAAAACTTGCTCCTCTTCTGCAAAAGAATGCGGAATATGTAAAAAATTCGCAATGAACTTTCTTAGCAAGTGAAAAGATAGCTCCCGATTTGCTAGTTTGAAATACTGACGTTTTCTTCAACATGTTGCGAAGTCTTCTGATTCTTCATCTTCGTTGTCTTTTCTGAAGGCTACCATCCTAAGCTCACGAAAATCATTTTCAATGGCCCGTTCCTCACCGCTTTTAAAGAAGTACGGATATTGTTCAGTAATCGAATTGAACTCCTTCAAAGGGCGCAGCTTCTTGGGATCAACGCACGATGCAGTAGTCAGGGCTGGGTCGTCCAGATCAAAGTGCTCAATGATCTATTTAATCAAATTGGTATCAAAATCACAGCAGATCGAGTAACATGCCTCCTTCCTGGTATAATAGAGAGTTTCGGATCTAAACATTTCTCCTGCAGCTACCCTTATATACATTTCCGACTTGTTACGAAAATGTTTCTCGAAATCGGAAACTTCGAAATCCGTCAGGTGTTTAAGGTAATAATCTTCACAAAAAAGGCAAGGAGATCCATCAGCGAGACTTCAGCTAATTACACATGTTCAGGAATTCCGTAGCTTTTGGCTGGAAGATACAAATCGCTTTGTTGATAAGTGGCAAAACGTACCTTAAGGAGAAGTGGTTGCGTCATCGGGTCATTAAGAGTGCAACAATCAAACTGTTGTCTCAGTTGGATTCCACATTCCATTCCGTTCCATATTCCATTTAACAACTGACTCCAATGATAGCCATCTGTTGGCAGACGGATACAGAACTGTGTCATCTGAATTTTTTAGATCGTTTGAGGCTGCAGGACAAGTCACTGTAGATAAATTGCATCATTTGTTCCAGGTACAATGGCAGTTTTTCGCATACTTAGCGTGCACAAGGAGCTAGTACATTTGATAACTATCAAATTAGGACAGTCACATTTCAGCAGTTTTTTGACGGATCGGTCAGAACCCACCATAACCGATGCTCCGTCTGATCTAAAGCCCACAAGCCTTTTTTTTTGTAAAACAGGGTGCGGCAGAAAATAATGCGAAAATTTGTTCTATTTTTTTCAAATCCCATTTTCAACTAATTCAAGCAATAATATCAACATTTTCGAGTGCAGTTATCTTTATAGCCCTTTTAAACAAATTTATTCAATGTGTTCTCCATTTTATTAATAACATCCTCGAGCCGACGCCGGAAGCCAGAGCCATGCCTTTCGGAAGTAGTCCTCCGACATTAACTGCCATGTGCGTGTTATGGTTAACTTCAGGGTTTTCACACTAGGGTGTGATGTTTTGCAGGCTCGTGCTTCAACATATGCTCAAATCGAATAATCCAACGGATTCAGATCTGGACTGCTAGGGGGCCACAAATCCTTCAGCCAAAACTTCATGTTATCGTTCAACCATTGTTGGGATCGATTGGACGTGTGACACGGTGCTTCATCCTGCTGTAGGACAACGTTTTGGTCCTCGGAGTAGTTGGCCTTCACCTTTCGTGTGCGGCTGTTGGCCACAGCATCGATGCTGAAAAGCTTTTCGTCGGAGAACAGGATTATATTTTTTTCTTCTTCAACAAGGAAAGTAATCTCTTGAAACGAGTCACTCGTAGTTCCTTGACCCGGTCCGTAATCAAGTGGCGTTTCACTCTGGCTCTTGAAGATGCTTGCAGGTCTTCTTTGATGGATGGATTTCTCCGCATGGATTTCTTCGAAATATTGGCTTCCTTTACAAGTTTTCACACCGGGTTGCGAGCAATTTTTGCACGGACCGATTTGATCACGTTCGGCGTGCGTGCAAAGCGCGGACGTCCGTTTCCCGGCTTCCGCTGCTTACGACCATCCTGCAGGGACTTTTTTATGCGGTAAACTGTTGCCAAATGCCACCCTACCACCTTGGCAGTCTCATTCGGCTTCTTCTGGGCGAGCAACAAACTGGTGATCACTTCTTTCGCGAACATTTTGACAAATTTGCAATAAAACAAATTGAATGTTTGGATGCAGCACTTTAAAGTAAACAAAAACAAATACAATTAACCCAATACTCAAGTTTGAACATTTTCGCATTATTTTCTGCCGCACCCTGTAGTTGCCATCGATCTGGCACTGGTTAACAAATATACACAAAATACACACAGGTTTTCGCACTGCAAGATTATATAAAAGATAACAAATGCATACAAATACTTCTAAATTTATCAGTATTTTGGTAGAAATCATTGCAAGAAATTCTGCAGGAATTTGTGAAGCAATCTCTTGGGGAACTTTGAAACAAATACTTCTCCAGCGGAAAACTTGAATAAATAATATCTGGAGAGCTATATGTAAGAATCAGACATCCTAGACAATATTTCAAATAAAAATCTACATAAATCCATTGCGGATATTTTCTAAAGAATTAAATATATGAGATTATGGAGTTAATGCAAAAAGTTCTTCTAAGATATCTCCAAAATATCAGGATTTTCTCCAAGAATCATTTCAGGAATAACCGTATAGTTTTTTGTCGTTCTTTCAGGTGTCCTCCAGGGATTCCTTAAGAATCGCAAAACTTCACAAGATCTGGGAAAACTCCAAGCATTCATCACAAGATAGTTTGGAAAAATTACCGATGCAATTCCAGAAAAAACTCCTGAAAGAATTCCTGGAGAAATGCCTACAAACTTCTGAAGAATACCCATAGAAACGCCAGAAGGAATATATGAGAATCTTCAATAAAACTTTCTAAGAAATTTTATAAAATTTTCCACAAAAATTATCTCAAAAAAATTATGGAGACATCATTTGGGGGCACATTTATAAGCTGACTGTCAGACTGTCATCTGTCACTGTAGTGTCAGTGTCAATTGTTTCGTTTTGCTTCTTAGGCCTAAAACAGCACACTGAAAGTAGTGTCGATAAAAATTTAAATCCAAAACTGTACTCATAATTCAAATTGGAAAAAAATTGAAGGAATTGCCAAAAATCTTAAAAATCTTGTTTTTTTTCGAAAATCTGTAATTTTTGCATACAGATATCCGTATGAAAAAAATAAAGAAAAATCTGTGCCAATCTAGATAAATCTGTGCATGTGGCAAACCTGTCGGTGACTGTCTTTCTGTACTAATGAACAAACTGAAAACCGATGTTTGGGTTGACATTGAGTAGCTACGCTTGATACAGTTTGCTATAAAGGTTCAGAGAAACGATTTGTTTGCTCGATATCTACGCTCTCGCAATCTATCGCTTTTGGGGATTGAATTTTCAACGAATCAACGAAACTTCGTCAATGAAAAACTTGGACTGGCTTCGAGGGAATTGCGATCACTGGCGATGAAGAAAAACGGATAACTAGGGTATGTGTCCCTTGACTCAGCCTAGTATGCAACAATCGATTACATTTTTTATCATAACTCATAACGTTTTCCAGCTGGAAGCAAAATTAAACTAGCTATACACTTGCCAAGATATGTTTAATAAACCATCTAGTAGTATATATCACGAAAAGTTACAAAACTCACTTTATAGAGTCAGAAACTTTCGAGGGATATGGATGTAATGTCGGTCTATAGGCATCATATTGGGTCTAATCATGGATGCAAGTTTGTCCCAGTCGATAGATTTATTCAGCTGTATTCGCTCTACACAACAAACAATTTTACTAACAATCAAACTATACTTACACTGCTAAGAAACACTTGAGTGATTTTAACATATGATTTAGCGGTCATTCGGCAATCAAAACATTATAATTCACTCTACACAAAATTAGTTACTTTAGTTTGTGTTAAGATGTGAACGATATGAAGACGATATGAAAAACATTCAACCAAAACTCAAACATTTCTTGCGTAACTTTTCAAAATGTCTATGTAACTATTTTCTATGTAACAAATGTAAACATATTGAATTAATTAATGCACACTTTTGCTATTGCACTTATCAACATTATGTTAAAACACGTTTTTGATATGTTTTCATAATATTAAGAAAATTGAAAATCAACAAAACGTCCGATGTCTGATTTCGCAATAGCGATGCTCTACTGTTTGATAAGACGTTTCAGTTTACCTGTCACGCTAAACGTCTGAAGAAGAAGAACAAACATAACAAAGCAAATCCGTACTTCGGTCGTTCGATTGGAGAAAGTACAAAATACCGTTCGAACAATGTCGGAAAGAATTACTAATTCTGCGTTCGATTTGTTCCTCGGTAAGTGCTTCAGTTCCTTAAAATAAGGTTATATAAATCAAAATATATCTTGAATATTGGTCGTTTCTTGCAGCCGCAGCTGCAGCTTCACTATCTCACATTTTATTATGACCTTGAATACGAATTTGCCAGATCTGATCTACGAGAAGGCACGTAGAAAGACTAGGATTGTTTTCACCGGGAAGCAAATGCGTGTGTGAAAGAGAAAGCAATCTCTATTGCTATGCGTTGTGTTCTAATTTACTGATAGAATGATAACAAAAATTGAAATGACCTATGTAGCTATCATTGGAATAAAATGTCCTATGTACAGTTCGGTTAAGCAAAATGTCCTATCTAACATTTTTGATGTTTTCGTTGTTTTTAACATAAAATACTACAAAGACCATTACTGTAGCAAATTCAACAACAATGCTTGCCCTCAAAAGCAATTGAATGGGTAAAACTTGATCCAGTTTGAAACATTTTCAAAAAATATTTTCACATTCTTCAACCTCGTTTTCCTCGGGATAAGCAAATTGTTAGATAGGTCCTTTTGAAAAGTTACGCGAAATTTGTACTGTAAATGTTGCCAATAACAACATTTTTACCACGCTTTCCATAAGACAGGCCATAATTGGGAACCTAGAAAAAAATATCCCTAACATAGGGTCTATGGTTTTCATGTTAAATCATAGTTATTTTAACTATGTGACCTGTTAGTTTATAACGTGTGACTATTTTCAATTATATCTTGGCTGTACTGTTCGGTTTAAAGGTTCAATTTCGGCAAATTTAGATCATTCGAAAAGCGTGTACATCATCTGTTTAGCTTAACCAGTAAAGTTATGGTGTCTGAAAAGTTAATGAAATCGAAAATTACGCGAAAGTGAACAGTTATAAATTGATTTATAATGTCTCAATTGCTTTGAAATAGATCGGTCATCCTGATAGCAACATGATTTTGTTGATTATCAGCAAAATAAGGACATATTTGGTACATAGGCCGGATCAAGGAGCTAGGCTAACATTACATCTCGTTACCCTATCAGGAGTTTTCACAAGAGATGGGATAATCTACACGGGCAGCCGTTTCAACTCAGTTTGAGTCGTTTTTTGACTCACTTTCGTCATTAGCGGAGTCACTCAAATTTAAGTAAATGTCACTGGCATTGACAAATCAAAAACATCCATCTGATTTGAGTCGATGTTTTTGATTTGTCGACTTGCCAATGCCGGTAACATTTACTCAAATTTGAGTGACTCCGCTAATGACGAAAGTGAGTCAAAAAACGACTCAAACTGAGTTGAAACGGCTGCCCGTGTAGATTATCCCATCTCTCGTGAAAACTCTCTCGTGAAACAGAGAGAAGTCTACACATTGTAGACGAAATACGCGTATCTGTCGAAGATAAGTAAATGTACACACTTAGAAAAATTTTCAGTGTTCGGTAATTTTTTACCGAACTTTCAACAGCTGATCGTTCGGTAATCCGATTTACCGGATTTCGGTGAAGTTTTACAGTATTCCGGTGAAAAAATTACCGGAACTTGTCAAAATTTACCAAAATCCGTTAAATTGGATTACCGAACTGTTCAGCTGTTGAAAGTTCGGTAAAAAATTACCGAATACTGTAAAATTTTCTAAGTGTGTAGTTGGAATTAAATGGAGAATACTAATTTTTCTTCTTATTTCTATATTTGGCATACTTTCAACAAGGCGGCGACATGTAGATACTTGTAACTCGTTCCACGCTGATGAGATCGGTCCTTTGAGCTCTTGAACATTCCCGTACTGCTTGTTGTCTCCATACACTGTACGTACCATCAGCCCCACAAGTTTTCGATCGGATTCTGATCTGGAGAACAAGCTGGCAACACCATAACTTGGATTTTATGTTCAGAGAACTACGCCATGGTCGCTCGGCTTTTATGAACTGATACGTTATCTTGTTGAAATACCCAATCACCACGATGGTTTTGCAGCAAAAATGGTACCAAATGGGTTTGAAGTATAGTCACTAGATTCATAGTCTGGCGGATACAACGACGGGAGCCAATTTGAACTGTCACTTGGCGGAGCTTGAATCTTAAATCACTCTTGTGAAATGAAAGCAGCATTTGGTATAAAAATGATAGTTCTACCATATGGAGTAGCAAGATATAGTGGGATTCTCGTAATTCGTGAGAAATCAACGTTTAAAGTCATGGTTTACAAATGGCTTTTGGGCCCTTAACATGAATTACTCGAGATATGCTCGATTGGTTCCGCCAACTGACTGTTCAAATTGGCTCCTGTCGTTGTATCCGCCAGTCTATGATTCCAGTGATTATAGTTTGAACCATCTCGATGTCCTCCTGGCTGTTCATTCATGTTGACGGAAAAGCAATCTGCACCACTCCGTTTTGAAAAAAATGTTGGGGGTTGTTAAGCCCCTGTAACCCTAAACCCATAAACCACCCCACCCACCTCCGACTTCTTCAATGTCGTGTACTAATACTCGACTCAGTACTTAGTACTGCACATTGTAGACGCAATACGCGTATCTGTCAAGATAAGCAATAAAGGTGGTTGGAATTAAATGGAACTTACTAATCTTTCTTCTAATTTTCTAGTTACAGGTATTCCACTAAACAGCTCACACTTTCCAGGGTTCATTTCTTCGGAGAATTAAATCCCGAAAGAGAAATGGTCAGATCACCACGACCGCCAAGAAAAACGAGAGTGGTGTACACAGAAAAAAATTAATTTAAACAAGCGCGTAAAACTTACTTTCGTTTAATTTCCAGCCAAAAGAGACGTAAACAACGAAATTGTTTGCAATCTATCATGCGCCATACAACAATGTTTGCAACCTTTCATACAACAGACTAGATTCAGTCGTTAAGGCCAGTATCGACCTAAAAACTAAAAAGGTTACGGAATGTTGTTCAATATTACCAAGCGGAATTTTGACAATTGATCTGCATGGAACGAAATGTCACCTTCACTTGCAAAATAATTGAGCGGAACATTTTTCCGAAAGTAAAAGTGACAGCTCCCATTAGTTTGCGTGGGAACTTTATATATTCAAATTTTATTTTTCGTCCTTTTCAGGTGGATACTGCTGCAGAAATTTCAATTCTTTACTTTTCCGTTTCAGTAGACGTAATTTAACATGGCTTTGGGATAGAAAAAGAAATTTCTTTCGCACACGACACCGACCTTTATCTGGCTTAAATTCACATGAAATGTCTCATTATTTTCTGCCAAATCTAGCCTTCCCTTTATGTACATAAGATAACGCAGAAAATTCAATGTTTCCTTACGGAAAACAGCAAATCCCGCGAGTATTTCCAAAATCAAAGGTATCGAACTTTTTTGGGCTCGACTCACCAATGCATTCCAAACCACCTTCAACCAAATAGTGAGAGCAACATCTGTACAGTATGAAAAAAAAACATGTTATTTTCTGCGTTATCTAATGCACATAAAGGGAACGCTAGATTTGGCAGAAATTAATTGGATATTTCATGTACACTAAAGCCAGATAACGCCTGAATCTTTTCTGTTTTATGGAAGATTGCAAACATTGTTGTATGGCGCATGAAAGATTGCAAGCAATATCGTTGTTTACTTTTCCTTTTTTTTGAAATTAAGCGAGCGGAAATTTTACGCGCCTGTTCATTATTATTTTCTGTGTAGGGCATTGCAGCTCTCTCCCATTGCAAGTCTAGAAG
This sequence comes from Aedes japonicus, assembly GCA_034211315.2. Taxonomy (NCBI): domain Eukaryota; kingdom Metazoa; phylum Arthropoda; class Insecta; order Diptera; family Culicidae; genus Aedes; species Aedes japonicus. The sequence continues at coordinate 27,758 of JASCZW010010239.1, forward strand.
TGAACGCCTTCATCTTGCTAAAACCTACGTCCGAAAGTATTGGCGCTTAGCAGAAAAAAACAAATCTGGCTATTCTCACTTTTACGATGCCACGGGTTCTGTCTTACCAAAAATTGCGAAACTTCTAAGAGTTGAAAAACAGCCATGGAATAACCCTAAAATCAAAATCGATTTCTCGGTCACAGAAGCATTCAAAAAAAAGTAAAACGTGAAAAAACAAGGATCATTATGCCGGAAATTTTGACAACACTATAAACAATGTATAGAGCTCATGTGACCAAAATTTCATGTTGATAAGGTTTATAAATTTGAAGTTTCATAACATTTGTGAAAAAAGACGTTTTTGGACGAACCAATTTCAAAAATTCATATTTCTGTGTAAAATTTAGGTAGCATATTAAAAATTTCAACATAGCTTAAAACATTAAAGGAACTGATGTGGGAAAATTTGAACTGTTTCTATCAAGTGGTTTGGTATTTACTTGAACGCCTTTTTCGATAAACAACCAGTGGTAATTTGCCTCGCTTGAAAATTCCTCCCATCACTGACGCAGCACTTAGGAACCGTGGAATATTCCTATCACTCTCTGGAACAGTTGTCGAAGAGAGAGCCCACAATCTGTCGTTCGTCTCACTTTTCGTCGGAAAAGATAAATTCTTCCCCGCCGTGCCGCGACAAAGGCAGACTTGCTCTTTCGAGTCGTTTCTGCTTGGAAGGTTCTGAAACTTCGTGATCCTTACGTTTCTTGAAAGTTTGGAACCCGAGGTGATTTTGCAGTATATTGTGCATTGACGATATCGAAACATTCGGATTTGCGGCCATTTTACGTACAGAGCGCTGTGATTTTCGTCTAATTCGTTCCATGACCACTTTAAAAACTCGTGCAGTCCGCACCGTACGAGTACGACCGAATCTCTTCCGGTCATCCAACGAGCAGGTATCACGGTACCTTCGGCTGGTTCGGTACACAAAATCCGCTTTACTCCGAGGTTTTTCAAATTTCTGAAAATAGCGCCCGGCCGCTCACCTTTCAAGAACTTTTTATCACCACAGCAGAAACTTCTTCATCGCTGGTAAAAGATAAACACCGAATGAAAACAATCGGACATAACCTAGAAGCATTTGTATAAACATAGTGCAAAACTACACCAACACATACGGGAAGCATGTTGAGTTCTTGCAGGACACCAAAGCAAGGAAAAAGTGTATGAGAATATATTGGACACGGTGTATACTTGGTTTGAATACGGCTGAGTAATACATATGTAAGACTAGGAAAGATTCGTTGCCGAAGCAACTCTGCACCCTCGAAATCTAAACTTCGAGGTGTTTGTCTCACCAAAAAAGAGCAATAAAACATACTTTTCAACCTAAAAATAGCGTCCTTTGGGTCGAGAAATCCGCATCACATTCAAATTCCCAATGGACACCTGATCGATCCTTCTCGTCAGGTAGCAAACCAGCAGCAGTCGATCCGTCACTCCGCACAACACACAGTAAAAGGCGAAGATTTCGCGACAGATTTGCAACACAAATCGCTTTCGTTAGATGAAAGTCGCCAAGTTGTTGGGAGACAATAAAGAGTGAAAGAGAGCCGCCTCCTGCGAGTGAGTATGCATGACCAACAACCCTAGTGGCTCACACGCAGCCATAAAATAGGACCCACCTGAACCTGCCGGCCGGCCGGGTGTGATCGCAAGAAACGGAACAAAAGAGATCCCGCGAAAAAAGAAACTTCTTGAATTGCTAATTGGATTCACCACGGACTGCGGCGGACACAAATTCGATTTACGATCACTGCTTCGTGTGATACCTACATTTCTGAGCAATTTCGTTTCGGGGCAATGAAGCTGTCCCGCGTGCCACCAGCACTGTAATATAAATGGGTAAAATGTGTCAAAAATTGCCAAAAAAAAACTAATTCGATGACTCAAAGAAGAGCTGTGAGCGAGGATTTTGGCTTTTCTTCAAGCGGTCCGAGCGAACACGTACTGATTTGAATTGAAATTTTAAATTCAGTCCTGTTTCTTCTCGCTGACCGCAGACATTCCATTCAGTATGATGAATTGTTTATGATAATCCAGTTTACGGCGGCCGCCGGTTTGGCAGTTATTTGTTTATTTTAAACCATCAAAGTAGTCGTCCATATTCCGGCGCGGCACTCTCCGTTTCTCACATTCAGTTCAACCAGTCCGACTCCGGTGAGTAGCTCCGGAAGGTAGCGAAAGTTGTTCTTCTTTTCAATGTCTGAGTGAATTTCCCTTTCTATTGTTTACCACACTTGTCAAATTAATTTTCGGCATTGTATTGATGGTTCCCATTGCATGCCGGGTGCCTCGATTTGTTTCCATTCGACGTTCGCTTATTGTGTTCGAATTAATTGGACTGAAATTACATTCCCAATTTCGAGCATGTGTTTCTCCGCAGCCATTACACAACGGGCCTGCTGCGGTGCGATCGATGACAGTATCAAAACCAAACGTGGATCCCGCATTTTGACAGCCGTGACTGGCGATGGTTTCGGTTGAATATTACACCTATTATGGGTGAATTAGAAATAAATCGAGTAAGGTTTCGGGGAAACCGGCATGACGCATGACAATGCACAAAGTATAGCATTTTGGAAAATTACGTTTGCGTTGAAATGCCATCCTCCACAGTCAGTGATTTACCGGCGTTTGTTGGCTTGCGTCTGCTTCTGTCAAGCTCTGGAACACACACACACAAACACGCATTGATTCGATAATCCAATCTTCGCCATTATGCCAGTTCGTCGCCATCTACGAGCGGAGTGAGTGCACTGACGATGAAGATTCCGGGCGGGCTATCCGGTTATAATTGGGGGAAATTTTTTAAATAACAATTTGATTTAACAGGTAACAAGTCGCACAATATTGCTGCGATTAAAAAGCAATGCAATCGACGCTGTCGGAGTGATCGCGAGGGGATCGATCTACCGGTTATTCGTACGACTCGCAACATTGGCGTGAGCATGAGTTGTCGGCTGAAGCAAAGTTAATTCACTTTTGATTATTGTTTTGCGTTGTTACACGAGTGGATGCATTGACTGGGGCTGAGCAGCATTGGCGGAACTAGACAATTAGTCTGGAGGGGGCCTGAGGGGGCCTACCCGAAGATTTTTTTCGATTATAGAAATATTGAGAAGAGCGAAGAAAGTAGCGTAATTGTTGGGGACAGATTATTTTAATTGATGAATCAAAACAATTTTAATCGAATAATTAGGTCTATTCTTGCGCCTCGATGAGTCGAGATGTCTTAAAAGAATCGAGTGTGGTGAATATAACCCTCGTATTATTCCGTGTGGATCAAATTAAGAATGAACTCACACAAGGTTACTGTAGTCACCTTACTCGTAACCTGTAACCTGAACCCTTCTCTTAATGCATCTCCACTAACCGAGGCACAGAATAGATCTGACTCTATATAGAGTCAAGTTTGAACTGAATATATTAAAACTTCAAAGAACAACATTGAGTCAATGGACATTTTAAATTTATATTAAAATTTAGATTGATTTGGATAACGCGTTTAAAATCTTCAAAATTTTGTCGGTAGATACTCATCCTTCACAATTTCCTTCAGCTTCTAACGTTTTCTCTATAATGTTGCTATTGCTCTTCAATTACCTTTAAACGTTTTTCGTGTACATTTCTAGATGACAACGATTGCTTGTGAAGTAAATATTTTACGAAGCATTCCTTATGCAATGTAGTATCGTCATGAGCTTTTATTTTCTCGCCTAGTTTTCTCCAATTATTGAAAATAGTGCAAATAAATTTTTCATTTTGTTTTCGCAAAGCCTTTGCGCAAAAAAAGCAGCAAACATAGCAGAACACTTTATCATTGCTATGACTGTATTCCAACGTAGATGAGAACGACCGTTTTCCGATGAAGCTGATGGAGTTGCTAGTTGAGGACACTAGCGTTGCTTTCAATTGTTCCGGAATTATCAACGTTAGATGATTGGAATCTAAATTCTTGGTGTTCTGAAAGAACAGTGGAGATGTAAATATGTTGTCAATATAATATCGGTCCTTTGGTTTTTGTATGACAAGTGATATTTTCAAATTGAGCGTTTTGATATGCAGCTATTAGCTTAAAGTTGCTCCTACAAAAAACTCTGAAAATATCTAGGGTATGATGTTGTCCTTAATACCCGTGGTCAGGGGTTCCAATATATTTTTACAAAATAACTATTAAAATGATCTAAAAAATGGAAAAACCCTGGAACCTGTTCCACGATTATGTTTTTCTTGAAAAAAAACAAATATCTGAAGTATTAGGATATACCTACCTATCTCTTAATTTTGTTCATATTTCATTTTGTTCGTTTGTCAAGATTGTAGCGGAGCTCTGTAAATAGATAAAGTGAAAATGCAATCTTTCTAAACACAGCAATTTTACTTCTCAAATTATACTAACTGAATTTATCTGCAGTCAAAATATCACTGAATAAAAAACAGGTAACAGTAACAGTAGTTAAAAAACAGTGGGTAACATCCACACCTCTCATGCCAAAGTCACGAGTTCAAATCTCACCCCGGACAAAGTTACGAAACATACCCAAAAGTTATTTGAGCGACTACGACGGGAGATGAACCAGCCCAGGGCTGAAAATCTTGATAATAAAGGAATTAAAAAAAACAGTAATTCAAAAATTCAGAGATTATTTTTCGGTTTCTATAATGTGGATATTTTAAAGCCATTCAATGGAATTCAATTTAAGTTTCTTATTGAATAACTCTTTGAAAGATCTGTAAGCAAATCATCAACCAAGTTTGTTTTAAAGTGGAATACTATGAACAATATAATGAAAATTTATAAGTTATATCGAGTTAAATTTCTAAGGAGAGTTAAAAAATTTTGAAGGAGATTTCCGAGGTTTATTTCATCAAAACCTATTGAGAACTTCACGGCAGTTCGAAAGAAATATTTGAGGTTAAACTTAAGATTTTGTTTGACATTGATAGTATTCTAGGGCATCGAAATTCCATGGAAATTTTTCGAAATTTTATGAAGGTATAGCAAAAGAGATTAACAACTACAGTATAGGGAAAATAACAAATGCACCCTTTTGAATTTTTAAATTTTTAAGTACAGATCTACATAATGGCATCAGATTTGCCTTGTTAGAAGGTTTGGCCAAAAATTAGTTTTTAAATAATTTTAAATTGAAAAGTTAAACAAGAATGAGTTCTTTGGCAAAATATTTCATGCTTTTGAAATAAACTATTTTGAAAAAGAAAATTAATGGTTATAAAATTTTCAAACATTGGTGAGTAAATAAAGTTTTCAAATAGGGTAACGGGATGTAATGTTAGCCTAGCTCCTTGATTCAGCCTATGTACCAAATATGTAATTATTTCTTCGATAATCAACCAAATCATGTTGCTATCAGCATGACCGATTTATTTCAAAGCAATTGAGACATAATCAATCAATTTATAGTAGTTCACTTCCGCGTAGTTTTCGATTTCCATGACTTTTTAGACACCATGAATTTACTGGTTAAGCTGAACAGATTTTCTACACGATCTTCGAATGATCTAAATTTGCTGAAATTGAACCTATAAACCGAATAATGCAGCCAAGATGTACAGAATATAGTCACATGTTATAAACTTACAGGTCACATTAGTAAAATAACAATGATTTAACAAGCAAACGGTGGGCCCAATGTTAGGGACATATTTTTTTCTATGTTCCCAAATATGGCCTGTCTTATGGAAAGCGTAGTAAAAATGTTGTTATTGGTAACATTTACAATACAAATGTCTGAGTTCCGGTTAAATATTGTTCATATGGCTCATCTTAACACAAATTAAAGGAACAAAATCTGTGTAGAGTGAATTATAATGTTTTGATTGTCGAATGACCGCTAAATCATATGTAAAACTCACTTAAGTGTTTTTTAGCAGTTCAAGTATAGTTTGTGTTGTGAAATTGTTTGTTGGGTAGAGCGAATACAGCTGGGAACGCCTTGAATCAGAAAATCAGGAAGAAGCCCGTACGAAGATTGCATTTTATAGAAAATCAATCGAATGGGACGAACTTGCATCCATGATTAGACCCAATTTGGTACGCATAGACCAACATTACATCCATATCCCTCGAAAGTTTCTGACATTATAAAACGAGTTGTGTAGCTTTTCGTGATACATTCTACCAGATGGCTTATTAAACATATCTTCGGAAGTGTATAGCTAGTTAAATTTTGTTTCCAGCTCAAATACTTTATGAGTTACAATGAAAACTGTAATCGATTGTTGCATATTAGGCTGAGTCAAGGGACACATACCCTATGGTGGTAATTCTAAAGACATATAAATTCTACACAGTTTGAAATTCAGGTTACTTCTATTGTCTAGACATAGAGAGTATCAAATATGACTGTTTTGTATGAAAAACTGTAGATGTATTGATTATATTGGCCACCACTATTTACTAGGAACTATTTCAGCCAAAAATAGAACCTTTTGATTGAAAATCAAATCTTTTAAAGAAATCTTAAGTATAAATGTTAGACAACAGTTATAATAAATGCAAAGTGAATTTTGATAAAATCTGACATACAGACCCATTATGCAATCTATATCGACTACTACTGGTACTGAAGTCAACCTCAATAAATGTTATGATTTCAGAAATTTACCTGATTACATGTTTACCTTACTTCTAACCCAAGTAACAAATTCAATTTTAAGGTACACTTGAAGAAGTTTTCAAGACTCATTTGATAAAACCACGCATAAAACTAGATATTCTACATAACATCGATAAAACAGCCATAAAACCCTCTTAAAGGGTGTCCACGATGAAATTGCCACACTATGAAATTGCTCTAACTTTTTAACCGTTGGGTAAAATTTAATGAAAATTTAGGTGGATTTAGTTCATAGTGCATTATTTACATCCTGCAAGTTTTAAAGTCCTGTGATCAAAACTCGCGGAAATGGAGTCGAAAGAACAGCTCGTGCGTGATAAAATCTTGCGCATTCATCACGAGAACAAGGATCTCTCGCATCTTTCCATCGCTAAAACGTTGGAAATCGTGAATTCCTCGGTGTCGCGAGTGATTAAGCGGTTCGAGGAACGGTTGACCACCGATCGGAAGCCCAGAAGTGAAGGAAAAAGTATTCCGTACAACACCAAAAATCACAACCGCGTAGTTGGGGCCTTTCAACTGAAATCCGAACGCCTCCGTTCGGGATGTGGCTAAGAAGCTGCACCTAGCCGAAGTTTTGTCCAGAAGGCCAAAACTAAGGCTGGGCTTCGAACGTTCAAGGTACAAAAGCCCCTAATCGCGACGAGAAGCAGAACAAGTCCGCCAAAACCCGTGCCAGGAAGTTGTACCTCAACATGCTGACGAAAGTTGAATGCTGCATCATGGACGACGAAACATATGTGAAGGCCGACTTCAAACAGATCCCCGGCAACCTGTTTTTCACGACCAAGGATAAGTTCAGCGTTCCGGAGCATGTCCGCACTCAGAAGATGTCCAAATTTGCGAAGAAATTCCTGGTTTGGCAAACCATCTGCACGTGGGGGAAGCGGAGTGCACCTTTCGTGACCCAGGACACGATGAACGGACAGGTGTACATAAAAGAGTGCCTCCAGAAGCGACTGCTTCCTCTCCTGAAGGCCCACAACGTCCCAACAATCTTCTGGCCGGATTTGGCCTCATGCCACTACTCCAAGGACGTGCTGAAGTGGTTGCGGACAATAAGGTCAATTTCGTGCCGAAAATGTTCAACCCTCCCAACACTCCGGAGCTCCTCCCCATCGAGAAGTACTGGGCGATTATGAAGCAGCACCTTCTTAAACGACCTAAGGTAGTGGAGACAGTCGAGGAACTGAAGAAAGTATGGGTTTACATGCAAAAAACGGTTGATTCACAGGTTGTGCAGAATCTTATGGCCGGGGTTAAGGCCAAGGTGCGGGCATTTGCGTATGGACTGTAAATAAAATACGAGTAAAATGGTAAAATGAAGTTTAATAGTTTTTTCTCAATCCCTGAAAATTTGATGGCAATCTGATGAAAACTCGAATTTTGCGAATCAATTTTGTGTGTGGCAATTTCATCGTGGACACCCTTTAAGTTCCAAAAGGCCCATACTACAGGAGGTTCTCAAGAATATTTCCCAAGGTTCGCTTAAAACTTGATAGTTTTATCGGTGCATACTTGTAATGACATTCAAGACATACTTATAACTATGATAAAACTACTCACAAGCTTTGATAGTTTTATAATTTTCCTCTTTAAGAATACTTCCAGTCTGTCGCAAATCTGCTTCTAAAGATTCCATTTTTCGATTCGTTCTGCTGAATGGGGACTTTTTTTGTTTATAGTTGAGTCAGGAGCTACTATATTTCTCTTCCGAAGTGGATACGTATGTAAATTAATTGTCAAGGTGACCATAAATGCATCTGTTGTTTGCCTGCGTTTGATGAATTTTTCATGCGACATTCAGTTTATTGGTGTTTCATAACATAAAAGTTCGAAAATTTTAATGCGCCTCTGAATTATTGTTAGAACACTGACTTATTTAAAAATAAAACAAATAGTAGAAAACTCCAACTATTAGGTGAGAAAGGCTGATAAATTGTTAGATCTTGAATAAATTGTGTCTACAATCCATTTTATGTTTCAAAATGTATTTTAAACAGCATTGTTTGTTCGTACCATTAGAAAAATGAGAGTTTTGTTGCATTACTTATGAAAATGGCTACCATTCCTTGGGAATCCAGAATAGCCACACTTGCCATTTTTTTCAATGGTTTTATCGAAAACTATCATAAAACGCAAATAAAACTTATATTGCTTGCACAAGACTAACAGATTTTTTGAGGAGCGCGATAAGTTCATATTTATTTTTTCTGTTCTTGAAAAAGATAAGTTTCGCTTGAATAAAACTTGTTTTGAATTCACAAAGGTAAACAATTCTTTCATAATATAGCCATAAGATCAGTGTGAAAAAGGCACATCATAAACAAAGAAAATGCGAACGTGCAAATCAAAAGTGCCTTTGCATATTTGTTTTTCTTAGTCATAATTACAGCTTATAATTTATTGTTTTTATTCACCAGCGGAAGTCGATAAAAAAAAATTAACTTGAATATGCTAACAATGGTTTTGGGTGTCAAAACTTTTATCAGGTTTTATGAAAGTTACGAAACGATGTCTTGAGAGGGGAATCAAGTATCTTATAAAATTACTTATAAGGTGAATTACACTTATAAATGATGTAGTTTTATGGAGGTTTCTTCAAGTGTTCTTTAATCACACCTAAGAACTATTAATCAGTTACAACCACCTTAACTTGAAAAATGCCCTGATAAACCAGATGATCTCCATAACGCTTTGATAAAACTACCATAAAACATGAATAAAACCAATTTGCATTTGAATTGTTACTTTGGAAAGCTACATTTTCGAAAATATTATCGTTAAATTAATAAACTTCTATCTCCATATTTTGCTTATGGACATTCGTTAGCTTCGAAACTTTTAATCAATGTGGGAGTCTATACTCTACTAAATTGTTCGTACAAGAGAAAATAATACCGTGAATTCTAAAATGCGCTTATAAACAAAACTCATTATTGTAAAACCTTTTTGAATAATAAAATTAAAAATACGTACACAGAAAAGTGTTTCAAATCTTATGTTTCAACATAACAGGCTCTACATTTAACTGTCGCTATTATTTTAGTTATGAGTCTAGAGGTTTTAATATTAATAGATTTGAATTATTAGAATTTAGAATTGTTTAGGGCATAGGCGTTGGGCTTTTTTTAAGCAGTATTTCGAAGCAAACGCATTTAAAAAAATTAATAGTGTATATATTCAATGATTGGGTTTCCGCCAAAACATGCTGTTAAGAAGATCAGCATACGACATCTTACCGGGTTTTCTGCGAGGTTGTTAAGTAAGCAACGACGAGAAAAACCACTACTG
>JASCZW010010240.1:0-37746 GCA_034211315.2 Aedes japonicus
TTAGTAGATCAGAGGATTGTCATGTGGTTAGGTTTAAAATCAATAATGTTATTCGGCTTGATCCTTCTGATTGTGGGGATTACTTCGATTTGAGTGGGGCTTATTTGGATTTGATAAGAGATGGATTTAAAAGAGGGGCCGCCCATAAATTGCCACCTTCATCAAAAGTATCATGCGAAGAAGTATGGTATATTTAGCCGGCCCTAGCCTAGACCGCATTTTGTCAAGAGATCAGTGGAGTAGATGTATGGTAACGTTGTATCAAAGACCGCCAATCCTTCCGTCGTCAACCAGCTGCAACCGATGGATTTTTTTCAATCAATACAGAAGATCAGCCGACATTAAGTTGACGGCCACTGCAACTGTCTTGTTGGGGCTCCGCTGGACGATTGCCCTGTAGCATTTGATCGGTTGCAGCATTCGTTTCTGAAAACTTTAAAATGTATTGTTCTTCTAACGTAGGACTACGTTTCTCTTTTCTATACCGGGTGTCATTTCAACATTTTGAAAAATGGGAGCGTTACGCAACAGTGTTGGGTTTTTGAACGCTAATAACTTTCGTTTCAGTGAATAGAATGATTTCATTTATAGGCCATTTGATCAGCAAAACTTACTTAATGTTTAAGATAACATTTTCAATTATGTGCTATTTGAAAAAGTAGTTCAATTTTTTACTTGAAAATGACCTACTTTTGCTCCCATACAAATCTGCATATGAACAGGTTGAAAATATGTTGTTCTTTTTCTGGGTCCTCAAAAATGGATAACGAATGTGCAAAATGTAAAAAACATCACGGGTCGGGTTAGAGAAACAAAAAATATATCTAAAAACTCTATCTGTTATGCGTAAATAAGATGATACCATCATAACTATACACCAACGCGGTCCTACGTGATCCCTAGTATAATCCATCTCTGGGTCCTCCCTTAACTCAGTCGGTTAGGGTGGGGCTACAGAGCAACACCATGCTGGAGGTGACTGGGTTCGATTCCCGCTCTGGTCCAGGAATTTTTCGTTAAGGAAAATTTCTCGGCTTCCTGGGCATTGTACTTGCCACACAATCATACTAATGTAAAAAATTGTTCCCTCTCATCGAAAGCTCACTAACTGGAGAGCAAGCAATAAGCAAGATGTGAATACAATAACCTCTAAGTGCTAAAGAAGAAGAGGAAGATAATTTGTGTGCCGAAAATGGGGATCCCAAGCCCCATATGCATATTGTTGGCCTAACGGGCACCTTCTCATCGATTTTTTTCTGTCGCAAGAGTTGTTCTGCAATGGATGTACACTTAAGTCCGCGGTAGTGTTCCTCTTTCATGTACGTTTTGTCGTCCATCAAAACACACTGGAAGGGATAGTCAAAAATTCGCTTGTACACCTTTCGGGCCGGCACTTCTGATCTAGAGATTGCTTTGTTATTTTTTACTTCCTGTATGGCTTCTTATTCTTTTTTAGTGCGCTGGATCATTCCGATGCTGGTCCTGTATTAAGAGAGGAGGTTGATTAGTTGTCCTGAATATAATCGACGGGATTACATTCAGGAGGTCCAATTTAGGATTGCTAGAACCGGGTATGCATTCAGTTTTCGGCTGAACCTTCGAGGTGTATTTCTTTCCATACTTCAACATACCATTCTTTTATTTTTCACTAGCAGGATGCTTTTTGAACTTTTTGGCAACCTGATTGTAACTCAAATTCTTTTTATTTCACCATGTGTGCAGAATTTTGTTTCCTACTTCATGTTTATTCAGCTTTCAAAATGAAAAACACTATCCAAGATTTTTTTTGGCATGCAAACAACACGTTATACGAATACAGGCTAAAATGATATGCGCTAATTGAAGCTAAATTACGTATCAAATGGGTATAACTACTTTTCGATACACTCCTTACTACATTCCATAATAATATTCCATCAACGTACACATTTTGTGTTTTAGTTGTCTGGATAATTCTCATATTTGGTTTGTATTTCATTTGTATGAGAGACCCACCCCCCTTTTTAAATGGGGGAGGGGTCTCCAAATGCACCAGAGAAAAAAATCTTTTCACCAAAAACCCGCACATGCAACATTTGGTCCCATTTACTTGATTTGATATTGAATTTTACAGAAATGTGAGCTTAATTTGTATATAAGGACCCCCCCCCCTCCCCACCTTTCAGAGAGGTGGAAGGGTCTCAAGCCACTATAGAAACTTTGCTTGCTTTCAAAAATTTGTCAGAACAAAATATCGAATTTGGTATTATTTGCTAGATAAGTTGTATGTAAGGCTACGTCCATTTAGAATCCAGAATAATAAAATCATCTATACACAGAAAAAAATAATTTTAACAAGCGCGTAAAGTTTCCCTCGTGTAATTCCAAGCCGGGAGAGCGTAAACATCGATATTGTTTGCAATCTTTCATACAGCAGGCTAGATTCAGGCGTTATCTGGCTTAAATTTACATGAAATATCCCATTATTTTCTGCCAAATCTAGCATTCCCTTTATGTGCATAAGATAACGCAGAAAATTCAGTGTTTCTTATTATCTGTGTAGCTCGTATTGTATTGTATTTCTTGCCTCTAGAAACCCCCTCATGCCAAATTTGGTCCCATTTGCCTGATTAGTTCTTCAGTTGATGATGATGATGATGATGATTTGAACTACCATCTAATGTAGCAAGGCAACTTGTTATAGCACTGGACTGTTTTAATTAAACGATTTGATCAAAGTTGTTCTGTGGTAAATGTTTCATCATGTTCCTGTATGAAGGGACAAAAACGTATTGCGGGCCCGTAAGCAGATACACTTACGCGCAACCCAAAGCTACAGGGGTCCAGAGAGAATCTCCTTCCAGAAACAAGTTCGCAGAAACCACACCAAAACCGAGCCCTCGCCAATTAAAAAGTTCCATTAGATGGGGAGAAGAGCCCGCCCTTTATTCGGGTACTGTTAACAACAACAACAACGCAACAACGGAAATGTTAATAACAGGAAGTTGGCAGTCCCACTCTTCCTATCCAAATCGCTTCAATCGGGTACTCTGATGGTCCCTCCCTTTATCCCATATATGAATATATATAAATATATGAAATATTCTGAGGAATTAATATGATTTTCTTACCTTTATATTGAATTCACCATACCTCGAAGCTTGTGTTAGTTTGTTTGGCTAACTGTAAAATTTGTTAGGATTCTTCGTTCCTCATTTACTGCTTCAACCTTCCTTTGATTTAGGGTCCATATTATCGTCTCGGTGTTTCTGTTTTTGAAGAGCTGACTTTGGTAGCACATATCGAGACTCACAATGTGTCATAAGACACCGCTTACGGCCATGGAATAGAGAAGAGAACAGAAGAAAGGAGATAATTAGTAACTAGTAACATGCTATGCGCATGTGAGATTTTCATGGTGATATTCTCACAACGGCCGTTCAAAATGGTTAGACGGATGCATATGAGGATGCATGCATCATTCCCGATGAGTTTCCACTCGTTTACTCAAAAGACAAGAAACATTTTATTACATTCTACATTTGGGAATATCAGGACAATGATTCCCCATCGCATTTTCAAGTGGTCATTACAAGCTGTCCATTTGGTTCAGGCTCTTTTGAACGTTTATGTGGCAGCCTATTCACACATGAAATCTACCGCGACCAACTCGACAGAACGCGCCCATACCCCTTTTTGAACCGAAGGGCAGAGAAATTCCTGTGCCAAGTAGCCAAAAACAAACCGGCATGGAAACCCTGGCAATATTGGCATCAAAATTCATAAAATCTCTCCAGAAGGCTCCCCCTCAACGTGCTGTGGCCATCCGATGATTTGTCCCCGGAACAGGCACCCGTGGGGTTTCGAGAGGCCATGAACACTTCAAGAAAAAACTCCGGCAACGTGGCCATCAAAATCTATGAAACCTCCCCAGTAGGCCACCTCTCAACGTCCGGCGGCCATCCGATGAGTCGTCCCTAGACCGGTCACTCCAGAACAGGCCTCTGTAGGGTCTCAAGCGGCCACTAACATATCCAGAAAAAACCCTGGCAATATGGGTTCCAAAACTCATAACAGCTCCTCAAAAGGCTTTCTCTCAACCTTTTGTTGCTATCTGATAATTTGTCCTCGGAACGGTCATCCTGGAACAGGTTCCCGTCGAATTTCGAGTGGCCATGAACAAAACTAGCCACAAAACGTTGAAAAACATCCTACTGAAGAAACATCATGAATCCCGAAACCCACACTGCCAAGTCTTCCCTCCGAAAATATACACGGCCACGCAAGGCCCCACAGAAACCTGTTCCGGAACAACCGGCCCGAGGACAAATCATTAGACGGCCACAAGACGTTGAGAAACATCCTTCCGGCGAAATTTCACTAACTTCGATACCCATATCACCAAGATTTCCCTTTAAATATGTTAATGGCCACTCGAATGGTCACGGCTCCTCGGGAACCTGACAGGTCCGAGAACAAATCACCAGATGACCACCAAACGCTGAAAAATACCCCACCGGAGAAATTTCATGAATTTCTACGCCCGTATCTCAGGGTTTTCCGCCAAAAATGTTCATGGTCACTCGAGGCACTATGAGACCCTGTTACACAATGGAATAGACATAGTTTCTAGGAATTTTTCCAAAGATTTTGACATAGTGTCGCCGTACCGCACCACAGCCCCGGAAACCTGGATTTCCGGGAACGAATGAATCCAACTGGTCATTGCCGATGATGTCCATAAAGCGAATGAGTATTTGAATCTGATGCCAAAAGAATTAAAATCTGTCAATAATTGCCAGAGTTCTAATCATTTGAATTAGGTGGATACCCGGATACCCTGTCAAACACATAATGGTTAGAGTGGAAAAAAACAACAACTCTCTAGTAATTCATGATTAGGGCCCAAACGCCATCTGCAAACAATGAATTTAAACATCGATCTCTCACGAATCACTAGAATTCAGCTACTCCATATGGTAAAACTATCATTCTTCTACCAGTTGCTGATTTTAATTTCACTAGAATGATTTAAAAAAATATCTCTCGGTTTTTATTTCTTGTTGATGAGAAGTTTGGGAGAGTGAGAGGCTCTTCTGTTGCTTCGATTGTCAATTACAAGAATCTCATTTGTCAATTCTAACGTTGTCAGTACCGTGATGGAGCTCAGCACTGCTTGTCCGACATTCTGGCGTTGACAATTTTAAATTTAATGTTAATTTTTTTCAGCAAAGTTTCGTTAAATTAAAATATCTACAATTCTGTAGAAGCAAATAATCCTCTAAATCATAATAAAAAGTTAAAATTTTTATTATGCACAGAAAAGGACCACCCTAGTCACCACTCAAATCAAAAGATAGACCTTAGAGTAAGTTAAATCTTTCGAATAAATCATCTGTCTAAAGTTAATGGTTTTCGAGTTATCGATTTTGGTCGCGAGGTTTGTCCATTCGTACCATAGTGCAGCCTGTAAATCATCAAACCTCTTATAAGTGATACTAAAGTGGTTACTGATTCCACTGTGCTTACCGTTCCCGAGTCTGTTGAGATGTTCTGGCTGATACACCGATCATCTCTATTTCACCTCCCTGTTCTTTTCAGTTCTGGATCTCGGATTCGTTCCCGCCTGCTGATTCCAAGTCTGATGCCGAGTTGTTGCTTGGATCATCGTAATCCAGAACACAACCTATCGCATTATAGACCCATCGCCACCCGACCCAGTCGCGCTTGCTATAATCAAAATGTCGTTGTATTCTGCCATCTGAGCCGTTCTGGCCATGCGATCGGAATTGGTATTGGTGTTACCCAACCTCCACATTCATGCAAATATGCTCAGCCTGATTAGTTCTTAAGTTATGCAGAAACTTCTGTTTCATTGGTATGAGACCCTCCTCCCCTTCTAGGGAGGGGAGGGGTCTCGAACCACCATAGAAACATTTTTTGTCTTTAAAAACTCCCACATGCCAAGTTTGGTATCCTTTGCTTGATTAACTCTCGAGTTATGCAGAATTTTGTGTTTCTTTTGTATGGGAGCCCCCTTTTACAGAGGGGGAGGGGTCTCAAACCATCACAAGAACCTTTCCCGGCCTTAAAACCCCCTGTATACAATTTTTTTCCCCGATCGCTTGAGTACTTTCCGAATCTATAAGGTACCGACAGACAGACAGACAGAAATTCATTATTATTAGTCAGGCCGATTATTAAAAATTTTAAATTACAAACAACATTGTAGAACAGGTAGACATAAAAAAAATATTTTAAATTTAAACCTTGCCCACGTACCAATTACCGTTCAGGATTAGATCAGGTAATACAGATAGAACTTAGCGGTGGAGATTGACATATATGACTACCATGAAAATCATCATTATGGAATATTTCCTGTTATTTTTGGCTGTCTTTATAAAGGATGGTCAAAACTTGGTCAACTTAAAAATGACGTAGTTCCACTATTCGTGCATATTGTAGGTGTATGCGTACGGATTGGTTATTCTCTTCCGTTTTAGCCATTTTCTATTCATTTGTCAAAATGGCGTCGAAGCAAAAAGAGCAGTGTATCTAAATTTTGCACGCGCATAAGCAAAATCCAAATTCTTCCCAAAATCAAAAGTGACTTTTTGCCGCTGTGGAATAATGTATGAAGCTCAGGAATGTTATGCCGCCAATAGTGTGCAAACCGTACCCAAGAAGAAACCCCCTGCAAACTTGCCGGAACTTCACCCAATTGAAAAATATTGGGCAACCGTAAAAATAAACCTCAAGGGAACCCAAAAAATAGTTGGAAGTGAAAAACAATTCAAGGCAAATTGGCGTTCAGTATCAAATAAGGTGGATATAACAGCGGTACAAGACTTGATGGAAGATGTGAAATTTCACTCTCTCCAATCCAATATAAAGTAACAGTTGGCGGTAATTGGTACTGGTCAAACTTCTACTGTACCAACCGCTCAGAAAGTTTTCATTCCAAAATAGTTTAAAAAAATTGCAATTCTCAAAAAAGTATATTTTAACCGTATTAGCAAAATTTAAATCTACCAAACGGTGTTGATTTTGGTCACGAAGATACCAAAAATTTGTCATTATTTCAAAAACCGGTTGCATAAAAAAAACACAGCGTGGTATCAACATTTTTCGTCGGTCATGCATCTGAAAATGATTATAAAAACATGGTTAATAACAGCCAATGGAATCTGAAGATTTTTGAAAGTCAAGCGAGCATACAGATGTGTATCATATAACAATGGATGCGAAGAAAAAACCAAAACGCAGTGGTAAATAGGGCATGAGCAACATCACGCTGGAAAGGGCTGGGTTCAATTCCCGGTCTGGTCTAGGAATTTATCGTTGAGGAAAATTTATTGACTTCCTGAGCATAGCATATTATTGTACTTGCCACACAGTCATAGTAATACATTCAACCGTCAATCTCTTCAATATGGGTGAGACAATACCACAGAATTTCTCAACGCTATAAAGGGCGTCCACGATGAAATTGCCACACTATGTAATTGCTCTAACTTTTTAACCGTTGGGTAGAATTTAATGAAAATTTGGGTGGATTTAGTTCATAGTGCATTATTTACATCCTGCAAGTTTTAAAGTCCTGTAATGAAAACTCGCGGAAATGGAGTCGAAAGAACAGCTCGTGCGTGATAAAATCTTGCGCATTCATCACGAGAACAAGGATCTCTCGCATCGATCCATCGCTAAAACGTTGGGAATCGCGAATTCCACGGTGTCGCGAGTGATTAAGCGGTTCGAGAAACGGTTGACCACCGATCGGAAGCCCAGAAGTGAAGGAAAAAGTATTCCGTACAACACCAAAAATCACAACCGCGTAGTTGGGGCCTTCAACCGAAATCCGAACGCCTCCGTTCGGGATGTAGCTAAGAAGCTGCACCTAAGCCGAAGTTTTGTCCAGAAGGCCAAAACTAAGGCTGAGATTCGAACGTTCAAGGTACAAAAGGCCCCTAATCGCGACGAGAAGCAGAACAAGTCCGCCAAAACCCGTGCCAGGAAGTTGTACCTCAACATGCTGACGAAAGTTGAATGCTGCATCATGGACGACGAAACATATGTGAAGGCCGACTTCAAACAGATCCTCGGCAACCTGTTTTTCACGGCCAAGGATAAGTTCAGCGTTCCGGAGCATGTCCGCACTCAGAAGATGTCCAAATTTGCGAAGAAATTCCTGGTTTGGCAAGCCATCTGCACGTGCGGGAAGCGGAGTGCACCTTTCGTGACCCAGGACACGATGAACGGACAGGTGTACATAAAGGAGTGCCTCCAGAAGCGGCTGCTTCCTCTCCTGAAGGCCCACAACCTCCCAACAATCTTCTGGCCGGATTTGGCCTCATGCCACTAATCCAAGGACGTGCTGAAGTGGTATGCGGACAATAAGGTCAATTTCGTGCCGAAAATGTTCAACCCTCCCAATACACCAGAGCTCCGCCCTATCGAGAAGTACTGGGCGATTATGAAGCAGCACCTTCTTAAACGACCTAAGGTAGTGAAGACAGTCGAGGAACTGAAGAAAGTATGGGTTCCCGAGCAGAATCGAATAACTCGATAACTGGCCTTGGTATTTATGAGCTCAGATTAAGAGGTAAAATACCTGAGGATAATACCATAAAATTGTTCCCACAATGTTATGCGAATAAAAAATTGAGGTAAGACAATACCAAAATAGTACCTCTCAGGTATTCCCAGGTATCCAAAATAACAAGTTTTGTTATTCTAGAGTTATTTTACTTGTAAATCTTAGGTATTTTGCCAAGGTATTTTACCTCTTAATCTGAGCTGTTTTATACCAAGGCCAGTTATCAAGATCAAAATTAGGTATTCGTATGATATTGTCTTCTGCTCGGGTTTACATGCAAAAAACGGTTGATTCACAGGTTGTGCAGAATCTTATGGCCGGGGTTAAGGCCAAGGTGCGGGCATTTGCGTATGGACTGTAAATAAAATACGAGTAAAATGGTAAAATGAAGTTTAATAAATATTTCTCAATCCCTGAAAATTTGATGGCAATCGGATGAAAACTCGAATTTTGCGAATCAATTTTGTGTGTGGCAATTTCATCGTGGACACCCTTTAGTTCACTGTTGGAATTCCGCTGTGAAGTGTTATATGTTTATTTTCTCTCGTCGTCGCACTCCCATCTCCCTCTAATCAAGGTTTCCTCTGATACACTGCACAACCTCACGCACACATTTAATTTTTCAAAACGAATTGTTGTGTTGCTTTTTTGCCCAATATTAATGTTGCATTTTTTCTCCAAATTACGATCCATTACGAGAAACGAAACAAAAGCATGCGGAAATGCATTACAATCTTGCTTTTTATTTTATTTTGGATATACTAATTCAAAAATAGTACCTTGCATCAAAAGCTCTCAATTAATAACTGTGAAAGTGCATTAGAACACTAAATTGAGAGCAAACAATATGCTAATTGTGAAACTTGTTGTTTTTTGTATTCTCCCATGTGCGGAAGCAACGATCTTTGATGAAGTTTGTCAGAAGCAGATAATTTCTCATCTCCATGCGAAGCGTTGGGAGTGGACGGTAATTTATTGCTAGAACGAACAGTCATGAAGAGAAAGTATTGATAGTTCCGTATAGGGCAACGGCAGGCTTTGAAATTGAAAGATATAAGTTTTAAAACGAGCGGAGGGCATTGAATGGTAGTATCCGATCAGGCACATAACCCTTTACCATACTACCCCATGCAGGATAGGCAAGGGGGAGGAAATCCTCTTGACTGTTCAAAGGTTATGCAACCGATCGGGCTCTTATAGTACCTATTGCTTTTTTTCTGGTTCTAGCGATTTGTCCCTCTCCCAATAATTGTGAAAGGAATAAGTTTGAAACGCTAAGAAAAATAAGAAGAAAGAAGGAAACCAGTACATTGATAGTATATTACAGCAAACGAATAAGTAAGATTTTGATTTTTCATGAAAACAAGAACCACCCTAGTTTTCATAAGATCTAAAGGTCTCATGTTGAGTTAACTATTAATGTCAATTCTTCAACTCAATCAGCCATCCATCGGTCTCGACAAGTCATGGATTCTATCCATCTGTCCACAATAAAGATTATATAATTCGTTTGCCTAGAATGCTGAATACAGAGCTCAAAGTACAATTCAAACCTTCTAATTAATTCATACCTCCACAAATGCATCCCACTGAATTATGAATGCATCATATCTATTCGCATTTCCTATCCATCAAATCATCAGTACCGTACCATCGCGACTTCGGACAAAGCCATCATCCGAAGCCAACTTTCCCGAACAACAACAACAACGGCTG
Source organism: Aedes japonicus (assembly GCA_034211315.2). NCBI lineage: Eukaryota > Metazoa > Arthropoda > Insecta > Diptera > Culicidae > Aedes > Aedes japonicus. The sequence continues at coordinate 10,295 of JASCZW010010240.1, forward strand.
CAGATAGTTACCGCAAGAAACCGCACATTATAGAAATTCAAATTAGTCTAAAAGTGATACCTTGTAGCCTCATCAATGATTGACGGTTTCACGTCAAAACTACAACGACGCTGCTAACACCCGCCTGGCTGCCACCATGCAAAACAAAACACCGGCACCGTCTGAACTGATAAGCCAACTGCACTGCAAAGAGTCGGAACTCTCCAGGAGCAAGAGCGCAACCACCTCACTCACCTGGCAATAAGGAGACGCTCACACTCGCCTTTTCTGCGACTTCTGCCTCGAATCGCTTCAGAGCTTCAGCCACCACCACAGGGCAAAGTGTTTTGTTTCATAATTATCGATTGATAAACTAGTCAATGTGGGTATAGACGCATTGCTCACTGGGCCATTATTCCTCACGAGCTACACTCGTCCTTCCTGGTGGGGATGAGAGGTGGCTTGAATATTTAAATTTGTTTTCAAGACAACAACCGGAGGAGCCTTTTGACTGCGCTCTGCTGCCAATTCACAATGCACACACACACAAACACACATATATTCCGATCAGTTCGACACAGATATCAGCATAAGCAATGAACTGCGAGTGGGTGGAGGAGGAGGGGGGGATTTCAGGATATGTGCTTCAGGAGTGCCGGTTCTTAAATGGAGACTGTTTGGTTTAGAAATTCAGACTAAATGCATTTTAGATGTTGATTTTCGTGTTGATTAGTATTGATTTTATAAGGGGTTAGTATTTAAATTGCAGCCCACCACCGCCACCACCATCACCCCATTTTCCCGCATTTGCGTCGGTTTTAAGGGATTGAATTGAACTTATGTATATTATAATTTTGAAAGAAGATAACGGCAAGAGGAAAAAGGTTAAGTTAATGCATGTACACCAACAACCGATTTCAGCACCAACTGAGTTCCTCATTCCCCAATCTATTTTAGAGCAGTGCCACAGGCTTCCTCCTCACGAAGCTCATTATTGCAAAGTAGAAATATTTGCTCTCTAATTGTACACGTTTCTGATGGTGTATCCTCATTCGTTTGCTCCTTTTCCGACCAACCGAACCTGCCGACCGACTGGGCTTAGGTGGTTGGTGGTGGACTCTTCGAGCATACTCAAGCCAGTCTAGTTTCTCTCGTGCATTTGCAACTTGCACTCCACACCATCATTCGATGACGACGCTGTGGGTGGCATCAGGCAGGAGCGCATTGCATCACCATCACCGACCCGACGGGGAATCGAAGGCAGGCTTTCTCTTCGGTGGAGAAGAGCGGCTGGGACTGGGCTGTGCGGTTGTTTATTCATTATATGTGTACGGACACAGGATGGATTTTCTAACTCTTCGCCTCCACAAGGCTTGAGAAGGTCCTATTTCTGCAGTTGGAGCCAAGGTCCTGTGCCCTTCCCGTCATCAACCTGGACGGTGCATATATGAGTGTGTGTGTGTGTGTGTGTGTGTGTGTGTTTGTATGGTGGTCGCCTCTCAGAAACTGAAAACTAGACGAAATTATGTACATTTATAATTGTACCTTTATTGGGGGGGTTGGAGGTGAGGTGGAGAGGGACAGTACTAATTCCAAATTGATTGCATCGACTCCGGCACTTGCAGGCAGGCAGGCAGCAGGAATCCTACATGCACACTGCTGTTGCTGCACACGTGCACACATTATTATGGAGCCTCCGGTATGGTCTCCTTTTAGTTAGAATCATACTCTGCAGTTTAGCAGCTGGAAACGTGTTCAGCGACCAATACCTGAGCTGAGCTTCTAACGAAGGCTTACTCCGGCAGATCTGGCCACTGCCGTAGACTGCGCATATAGATGGACTAATTAGCTAATATTAAGAAAATAGAGTGAAGTTTGGTTGCAGTCGTTGAAACCTGAATGGAATAAGATTGCTAGTGATTTGGGAATGAAGGAACGGTTACATCAGATGATTGCTTAAGTATCGTTGATACATTGAACATTAACATTAAATATGAAAATCTTGGGAAACCGGCCTTGGGTCTTAAACTTAGATGGATTCACCTTCAACTGATGATGATTATTGATAGTCGCAAAGGTTGGGTCCACCCTTACCTCAGTCGGTAAAGGCGTAGCTACAAAGCAACAGCATGCTAGAAGTGACTGAGTTGGATTCCCGGTCTGATCTAGGAATTTTTGTTAGGGACAATTTCTCGACTCCCTAGGCATGGTTGTACTTTGCCTCACAATCATACTAATGCAAAAATGGTACCTGACATTGAAAGCTCTCAATCAATAACTGTGGAAGTACACATAGAACTTTCGAGCAAGTAATAAGCAAATTGTGGAACCAATAAGCTTGAAATGCTAAAAGAAGAAGATGATGAGGCTGACAATAAGGAGATTTAATGTGATTAAAGCTTGGTTTCAATTGTGGTTTTATGGTTTTTAATGGTGTAATCAGTTATTTGTTGAATCCTGGTGAGTGTGAGTTTTTAAGTGCAAAACCTGCAACTAGAAAATTAGAAGATATATTAGTAATCTGCATTTAATTCCAGCTACTTTTACTACTTATCTTGACAGATACGCGTATTTCGTCTACAATATGCAGAAGTTATGTATAATAATACTCGACTCGTCGTGTATTAGTGATTTCTTAGTTATTTGTTATTTCAAAGAGTACAACAGCAGTGTGATCAAGCTTAAAAGATTATCAATCCTGCAAATAGCTATTTGATAACTATTTGAAATTTATCTGAGAGATGATCTTGCGCAAAATTTCAGCTGATAAAACTAGTTTTAGGAATTGAGCAGTATTGTTTTTCACGTTTTTCCGTTGCAATCTTCACATATTTTGTCGACAGTATCAGGTTCTACCTGTAGCGGTTTATATTTAAAAATGTAAGTCATGATATGGTTCGCAATCGGTTTGGCATCGTTTTGGGGAAGATTTAACAGTTTGTGTTAGTCTAATGTACAAAAAAAAAAACGATAGCAAACTTTGCTGGAGTGAATCTTCTTCATACAATCTTGGAATTTTCTCCATTAACATGCGCTCTCTTCTCAAAATGCAGATTTCAATATGCATTAGAATAAAAATGGACTGATTTAAGCTATTTTCGTACAATTACCCTATACATGCATTGCCAATCGTAGGAATCCTGTTTTTCAGAATTTCAGAATATTTGGAGAGTCACGTCAATTCCGAGGGTACTTTCACATACAATAAGCCTCACAAGTAAACATTACCGATATGTTTTAGATAAGGGCACTGTAACACATTTCCAGATTTTGAAATGTTAAATTTCCAAGCCTGGCACGTATTGAGTATTATTTAAAAATAAGGGTACAGTAAAATAGTTAAAATCAGATAGATCTCACCCATGGCCGCTTCGTCAATGGCAATCGTTTGTTCATTCGTAAAAGTCAAAAATTTCAAAATTGATTCGTAATTCATTTCACACACTCCCGACAAAATAAGCGCAAAAACTAACGTTGCTAAGCTGCCCGTTAGATATGCAATCTGCATAACACAACTCTGTACACCACGTGGTGAATGCATCTGAAATTATGTGGTAGCCTTTCATGCGCGCATGTGCGTTGACTTCGTTTGCTGCTCGTTTGCACTCCACACTCTGTTAAAAATCAAAACCCCTGCTACAAGGCAACTCTATATCGAACTTCAAAACTGCTAGTAATCATCGATTTACTCACGACAGAGCGGAAGAAACACTCAAACTTAATAATTTATGTCCGGATGTCACAATACTACCACTAATAAACAAAACTAAGCTGATGTAACTCTTTTTCCGGGTGCGGATAAAAAAATACTACCGACACTCACACATTTCAGGAGGGAATCGATTGTATCGGTGCTTTTTCCAAATCACGCGAAGATTTTATGATTTCACTGTTTAAGTTAAATTACGAATTATTGTTTGATGTTTTTTTTTTCGAAAAGACGTAGCAAAAACAAAACACGTCAGTTCAAAAGCAAGGCTTGCTGCGATGCTGTATACAGAAAGGAAAAATAGCCGCGATATCAGTTGGGTTGCTGCAGCCAAAAAACTGTCAAGCAACTACTCTCGCTGGTTTCTTCGTACTGCCAGCTCCACCCCGGATCGTTTGTATTTGAATGTTTAACATCGTGAGGCACTTCGTGTCCGCCGGATCCGACATTTACAACAAAAAAAGAACACTTATTTCCTGTAAAGCGTGACGTTGTGTTTATAATTATAAATAAGTCTTGATTGACGCTGGATGCTGGTCCCCCACCAAGTTCCCGAAGAAGTCCGGCCGTTTTTTTCCTTTAGGACTTGCGGTGAACTGGGAGATATATGACGTTCCTTAAGGAAGTTGCCGCTTTTATCAAGAAGTGTCATGCGAAGCGAAATGTGGTCTTAGGCCATTATGCCAACAAACCACTGGAAGAAATTGACCGGCTGAAAATAAACAGTGCACCTAAAACCACCAACGCATCCAATTTCCCCAACTGCGACCGATAAGGCAAATCTTAAACGGAGGATCAACTCCAATCATTCCATGACCAAAACAGAGGAGCAGCTGATCGTTAAAGCCATGGAAGAGCTGAAGAACATGCAGACATTTCAGCTGTCATATAAGTGAAACGTTTCAGCGATCTGTGAAATAATTCAAAATCAACACTAAAAGAAAAGGTTCGAAAATTTCACGTGGACAGTCTGTATTAATCAAGATTCATGAAATATATTTAAAAATGACTGAGTTTCGAAGTCATTTTCATGAAATATACATGTGGATATATTTTTTATAAATTATTAAGCCTGCTATAAATAAACCCAAGACAAAATGGAGTGTAGCAGCTCTTCAAATCTCCCTGTCTGCCTTTAAACATCTTGCTATGAGGTACCAGGTGATGTGATGTAATGTGATGGGCAGCCACAACCAGTGCAGGACTTGTCATGGCGTACAGTTCCTCCTAATGGCAAGGTCAAACTATACGTACCTGTAATCCTCACTATTCTGTAGTATGAAGGGTCAAAAACGGTGGTGTGGACCCGTCAGCAGAAGCACTTACACGAAACCCACGGAAAGGATAGAGAATCTTCGTACAACGAAACGCTCTTATTACAGGAAATGAACAGTAGGCAATACACATTAGGATTTCCGTCTGGTGGTTTGTTAAAAATAGCTTAACAAATAGGTTAGCAAACTCACTGTAGACTGTTGGAAGATAATTAGACCTTCGCTGCTGTCTATCTGATGATTTCCATCAAGGAAGGCATAATTGTCATCCATGCCTTGGGCCAGATAACCACGAATCACTCATTCAGCCTACAGTTCGTCTGGCACCCTGTATTCCCCCCTTACCCTTTTGTTATTGAATGTATGTATGTAATTTATGTAATAGAATATAATATGTATTACGAAATATATCTGACATCTACTGGATTGTACTAAAAAAAATTAGAAATGTATTAATATCTTCTGTCCTCGAGAGGCAAAAATTGAAGTAGATCATCCAATCACATAGATAAAATTTTACGAAAATATACTGATGTTTATATATTTCTAGTCGACAGAATATTTTAAAAGTCAAAGAAAGCAGTTTTAGTGATCGATTAAATCGGTTTATTGATTCTGAACTAAATTAATTATCTAATCATAATATCACTAGATACAAATATTTAAATACTATACTATACTTATAGTCACATGCCAGTCTTTTATAAAAAGGAAATGAAGTTCAGAAATAGAATTTTAACACTGTTTCACTATTAAGCTGAAATGCAGAAAAACAAAGTGAGTATTATATTGTTATGCTGCTCCATGCTCTAAAATGTAAAAATAATTTAAATCAAAGGATGATCCCAGCGCGTGCTGAAATTATTAATTATATGAGAATGGAATATAAACCCTGCTTGTACACGATCTTCATTCAAAGTCACTCACCTCGCCATTGTCACATTGACAACATTGCCCAGCGTCTCCATGCTGAAATGCTAAAAAACCGATTAAGCCTCTTTTGTTTGTCATATTGCTTCATGCTAAATTGTGTAGATAAATACTATGGAAAAATGCATCTATGTGAAATAACCACAATGGAACTGACTTTTAGCTTCGGGTCTTGATAAAAAAAAACCTACTGAGCCCTTGCGGCACGTCAAGCCGGCCAGTTCAGCGCAAGGGTCTTGCTATGAGGTACCAGGTTGTTACAAGCCGATTTTCCGACGATCTTTCAATTTTTGAAGACGTCTGCATTGAGTTATCTCAAATCACTGTATTCCGCCGACTTTATGGTTGTGATTGGTTGAACGGGTTTGAGATAATGAAAACATTGTGTCTTGGACCAAGTCTCAGCTGGTTGATATTAAGTAGGTGAGCTTGGGTTTTGATTTCTATTATTTAGGTTACCTATTGTTCGGTAGCGTGAGTGATCTAGTGAGCACCAAAAAAACAAAACAAAACAATAAAGCTGCTTCCCGGTACATAAATTTAAATATTTCACTAGAAAACTTATCGTTCACCAAATTGAACCCTGCTTCCACCCAGTCCTGTAATCCAACATCCTAGTGATTTCTCGTGGAAGTGCAGAGGTGTTCTCGTCTTCCAACAATGCAAGTATCACGTCACCACATGCCTACCTTGTTATTCCGCATCCAGCTACGAGATAACGCGTTGTTGTCTTCAACAAAGTTGTAGAACAAGTAATTTTAAGAAAAGTTGCTGAAGACTCTAAGTTTCTAGAACTTTACGTTAAAGAGATATAAATGGTTTTCTTTCAGCACTACCTTAAAACTGTTTTTTTTTAAATAATTTGGACTTTTTTCAAATATAACGATCTCAACATATTCTAAGAAATTGTGGGAATTATTAAAATACACATTTCTACTGAGCATAACAATGCTCTCTGATGACCACATGTTGATATATAGTGATTGAAGTGTCCTTAATCACGGCACTTCTCATATATCACCATGGCCTAGTAAGGTCAACCATAAACTCAGAAGCTCTCTTTTTAATAAGACAGGATCATTTCCTATAACAGAAATATTAAAAAAATAATAACCAACTCGCTACAGTCTTCTTTTTTATGTATCATTCAAAGTTTATAAAACAGATTTTTCATACATCCATGCAACGATATATACTGTTTGTAAAAAACATGTAATTTTCTGCATTATCTAACGCACATAAGAGAAACGCTAGATTTGGCCGAAATCAATCGGATATTTTATGTAAATTTAAGCCAGGTTACAATCTGAAACTTGTCTATTGTATGAAAGATTGGCGCACTCAAGATTGCAAATAAATTCGTTGTTTACGTTTCCTTTGGCTTCAAAGTAAATGAGGGGAATTTTTACGCGCCTGTTAAAATTCATTATTTTGTTTGTGTACATCACAAAGCATATCTTTTTTTCAACCAAGAAAATTGTCGTCATTCTTTTATTTTCCTTCTACAATACAGGAAGTCTTCTTAGGTAAACGAATTCTTCGTTTTGTTGACTGCACATGTGGCATTGAATACAAAGCTTGCTTCATAAATTATACAAATCAATTTAGTTGCAGCAAACAACAGACAAATTGGTGACGAATAAATTTCTTACTATAAATATCTAATCTAATCTAATCTAATCTCACACTAATGCAGCCAATTCTTGAAGGCATCCTGGAAAATGATGGTTTCTTGTTTCTTGAAAACATCATTTTTCTTGTCATCGGCGTAGTATGTGCCGCAGAGAGGATTCCACGAAATAGAGCGATTCCAGAAGGATCTAAAATCTACTACTTTGAATCAAGGGAAGGAAGAAAGCGTGGACCTCCCGTGCCAAACGCTTCCATGTAGAGTTAAACAGTGTGATAATTTGTACTTTATCGTTATGAGCATAGCTGCTAGAAAGATTAGTTTATGCTCCTTTTGCCTGTGGCATTTGAACCAAAAGCCTGGCAATAATTGCGCCTTATCTCGCTCAATGGAGGGTAAGTGGATCAGAACTTTCGACGATGGATAAATGCGAAGCTGAAAATAGAAAAAAAAAATATTGTGAAGGGATGTTAAAATATAAAATGAGAATAAAATGTGAACTGTCTGCATGTCTTTCGATTGTGGTCTTGCTGCAATTGTAGATGGACTTGCATTAATATTGCCATGAAGGAAAAAATCATTTAAATTTTCATACAATACTCGGAAATTCCATGGATGATCCAAAATTATACACCGCATGAAGAATACTTACATTTTTCGTGAAAGGGTAAAATTTAAGCATGCAGGATTACCGGAGTCGAGCTGCCTACATTGCGTTGGTGGGACTGCCTCCTAAGGTATAACTGACAAGATATAGCGTTTGAGCCGAACCTCCTTGGTGGACAGACGCTCGGCACGCCCCTCCTCAATCTAGCTAAAGTCAGAAGGACAACAGTGCCCAGGCTGCACTACCAGCTAAGTACGCAACCCTTAGCTGGCGGTTTTTGTCATCTCTTGACCCGTGGAAGCATGAGGTAGGAACTTGTGAGGACCAGAGCTATGTTGCAGGGACGCACGCTCCATCACAGTTGTCGACTCGCCATTTTGCAGCCCGAATAAATTTCGTACTATAAATATATAATTAAAGTATATAACGTATACAATGACATTTTTGTATTATGAACAAATTTTACTTTCAGTGTACGTGAACAGCAAATAGACTTCTTCACTGCACCCGTGAAATAAATTTGAGCTTTTGAAAAAACGAAAACAAAAAAAGTAAGCAAAAGAGAAACGTATTGATGAACTTTCATTCATATTTCCTGTTACTTCCTGCACCTGAAATCATGTTAGGAGTTAAAAGGGTAAGCAAAGCTTCCAAAAGTTACTATATTCTTTGAGCTTCTCAGTTATTAATGAACATAGAAATCATTTATGAATATAGCTTGATTGATTGCCACTGAAAGAAAACATTTCTACATTTAGAAATACTTTAATGTCTTTGCTTGTTTATATTTGTTAGGAATTAAAATCAATATCTCTCCTACCCTCCATAAGGGGAATTGCTGTTCCATGTATTTTTCCCTATCTTTTATCTCTCTCTCGCAAACTTACCTTGCTATTTCAAATTGATAAATCTCGATTGTTAGTGAAGGAACATCGAATCGAACTGCATCAGATTGCTCACAGCAAGTAAGCATACAAACTGATATCATTAGTACAAATTCTGAGTTATATCAATTCTAAATGTTGAGGTAATGGCTGCCGTCAAGAATGCTTTGCTAATATGTGTAATTTCTGCAAAATAAAACGTAAGTGTGTGTGTTTCTAATTTAACACTCTGATCGTTAGCTTCATAGACATAATATTTATCTTCATCTACGCCGTATCTTGTCATTTTGAACGTAATTTTCTCTTGCATAACCTTAGATTAACTTCTTGTGGATAGTAAAGAATAGATCAAACATTCCCCTTTTTTTTTTACTAACAATGGGTTCAAGCTTCTATTAGAACATGCTGCTCACCCAAGAAATACACATTTTGTGTTTTAGTTGCCTAGATAATTCTCGAATCATCATTGATAAAATCCTGCCTGCAAATATTCCCGCTTGTCAAATTTAGTTCCTTTTGCTTTAATAATTCTCGAGCTATGCAGAAATTTCTGTTTCATTTGTAATGGGAGCCCTCTTTTTCAGAGAAGGGAGGGGTCTTTTACTATAATAAAAAACTTTTCCGGCTTCAAAAACGCTTCCATACAAAATTTTACGCCAATTGGTTCACTGGTTTTCGAGTCTATAAGCTCCAGACAAACCGACAGAAATCCATTTTTATACACATATAGATTTCAACTTTATCAACTTAATTTAACATTTTGAATGAAACTTCAGTTCAAGATCTCAAATATGAAAGGTATCTTAATGCTTGAAATGCAATGCGCCTCTGCCGAATTCTATTTTTCATCAACAATGTGGCTCCACAAAGCGTATCATTGTGTTCTTGGCCACATTAAATCCAGTTCTTCTAACAAATACTCAACAATTTGTGATTCCAAAATTTCAATTTTTGATGAGATCCGTTCGAGAAAAATGTGTCGTACTGAATAGACCTGGTAAGAAAACTAAACGCTATACCCTTTTTTTCAGCTCGGAAAACCGTTGTTTTAAGAAATCTCAAGCCAACATACCCCGTCCCTTCCAGCAGTTTTCTGATACTGAGTACATACATCGCTCCATTTAGTTCACACTAGTGATGGCAACGCCAAATAAGCGCCACAAATGGTAACCAATTAGCTGAATTAATTCTAATTAACTGCTCCTTGTGGGAACCATAAATATCCTGTCAACGGCTGGCACATCCCATCTCGGTGCACCTCTTGGCGAAACGCGTCAAATGTGTTGACGGAGCACATTCATCACCTTCTCAGCTGGTTCGCCGGCTCTACGGTGTTGTGTTGTGACGCGTCGCTGGTGAGTTGGCATATAATGTACCAATGTTTACATAAATGTATTTATGCTCCCCGGGGACACAAATTTGTGTTCCTAACAGGTGGCTTAACGAAGCATAACCAGCAGTGTGGACACGTATATCTGTGTGTGCCGCAGTCATCAGGAACCGCTTATGTACTCCAATCCAAGTGCGGCTCCCAGCAATGTGGCGTGAGGTTTCATTTTGTACACACAGCAAGCCATGATATCCTATGGTAGCGCGCGGGAGAGAGAGAGAGAGAGACACACAACCGCACGCATTTCATCGGCATGGCATACTTATTTACTTTCGGCGACTGTCGTGGAAAATGCGTAAATCGTAACATGTGCGTTTTGTTTTTGTTTTCAATTATGAAAATGTGAAACCGGAACCGTCCTCCCGTACAAGCCAAACGGACATCTTAGGTTCGTTGATTTTCCTTCGCTCGAACTGGACGCGGTCATCAGCTCATTTGAATAAAGGCACTCTTTCATCATTTTGTATAAAATTTGAATCTGACAAAGAGTGCTTCTACCTTAACCTGAAGGACTGAAACCTGGACATGCAAATTTCTCCTTTAAATCAGTGATTATTCCAACCATCAGGAGAGGACCGTTTACCGAAGAAAAAATAATCGGATAAATAAACTGATATTTATTTGCTAACTCTAGTTTATTTATGATTTAGCATATTGCATTATTTTGCAATTTCACCATCCTCTTCGTCGCTTCGAAGCAGCAGCAGCAGCAGTTGGGCATGGGCAAGGAAAGCAGGATGCAGAAAACCGTTTGGTGGTTTGATTTAACGTTTTCGTGTGCAGATTTATTGACTTATTACCGAGTCTGATGGTGGTGGAAAGATGGGATAAAAGTGGCACGAAAACTTCAGCCCGACGTGGCTCCGGAGACGAAACGAATGCGTAATGAGGCAACGAGGACTGTACACAACTGAAATTTAAATACGTTTTTATCATTTGAAACACAGAATGGAAACACAGAAGCTGCATCAGTAGCAGCAGCAGTCAACGGTATAAGCAGTTGCTTTTTAATTTTAATGAATGCATAATGCCTTTCGACTGCTTAAGTACAAATTCATAATTTATGCTCAATTAATTCAATTATGTTGAACGAAAGTTTTGCCTGTAGGTGGACGTCTTTCGTTGCTTTCTCTCGCATAGGAAGGACAATGCAGCTTGGCTTTCAATTCACGAAGAATTGAGGTTCAGTGTTTGTATTGAAACACAGAAATTATGTTTTTGTTTTAATATTCGGATGGAAATGTCTTTATTGAGTAAACACTCGAAGCGAGCCGTGGATATAAGAAATTTCGAGAAGTGGATGAGTTAGATATGACTCGTCCTTCTCATAGGAATGGTTTGCTGGGAGAGAGAAAGTGAAATACCGTCCTGATTCAATTTTAAATTTAATTGGTCGTCATCAATAATTTTTGTAAACCGGTTTTTTATTCTTGACTTAAGTTTATTTTTTCAGATATTGTGAGAAAAATACTTAATGTTTTTTCAGTGTTACATCAATTCTGGTGCAGTATTTGTTATAGCAAGACATCATTTAAGTGGAACAAATTCCTGCTTCTCAAGTAACGCGTGGGAGCGTATAAGTTAGGCTTCTCTAAATTTTTGTCGAAAAACATCGTTTAAAAATGATAGGATTGTAAACCCACGTCGTTTTTCAAGACCATCCATTTTAATTAACATACATCGAGATTCATAAGAAGGTAACCGGAAAGAGCTCCAACCTAACTTACGCAAAGCATATGATAAAAACTGTTTCTGCACTGATTCAATACGGTCTTAATGTGTACAGTGTGTCTCACAATAGGTGTCACCTTTTTTCAGTCTTGGTTTATTTCAGCTGAGTAATTTTAACAGCAGAATTGATTATACCCGTTCTGAGTGTATTCTATTGACAGGTCATCGCTGAAGATAAAAAAGCGATTTCGTTTGTTTAAATATATCAGCTACCATGGAACCCATACGGGAGTAAGTCTTAAACTTACAATTGCAAAAGCTTAGACCCTGTCAGATATTCAATAGCCTTAAATAGTTTTATTTTTCGTACCTTGAAAAATTTCAGGAAACTGAAGATGTCCATATTCAAAACCAAGGAGGTCCCAGCCGAAATAAAGAAAAAGACCAAATGTGCCAGATAGCGAAATCCGGCCGTATCTGGCCGTAAATTGTTCGCTGCTGATTTCGGATGGATTTTTATCGTGTTTGTTATTGAATTGAAGTTTTGTTTGAAAATTTATTTTCATCTCTAACAAGGCTGAAAACGATCTCGGGTGTGATTTAATATTAGTTGCAGTTGTTTTATCATACTCTTCATGTTCAATCTTCAATTTTAAATTCAGTTCATCACAGATAGTTTTATAAATTGTGAAGTTTGTACCATTTTTATCTTTTTTATGATTTGTGCGCTTTTTTGGTTTCCTTTTTCTTATAATTTTCTTTTAATACCACATCGTTTTCTTGCGTGGTATTTTCCTATGTCTTTTTTGTACTGCAATCTCTAATGTATCGTTAATGTTTTGATAGAATATAAAAACGGTCTGCTCTGTTGACAAATTGCGAATCATAGTTTGCCTATCAACCGAGTAGTTTTTTTTGTTTTTAATTAGATTGTAGTCTGCTTGTTTAATATCAAAATAAAGCTAGGATAAATCGTTATCCAACATTGTGTCGTTTTCATGACTGAAAATGGAATAGTCAATAGCAGTATGAAATGCAGAAATCATCGGTAATATGACCATAAGTTCAGCTTTCGTACATAATTTACTCGATTGAGTCCAATCTCCACACTTCTTCAAATAGAGTAAGAAGATCCTTCATGAATTTTGATACTCAATATGGCTAGGGATTCCTTCTAAATATGTTAGTGGCCACTAGAGACCAAGCGAAAACCTGTTTCGGGATGACCGTTCCAAGGACAAATTTTCAGTTTGCCATAAAACGTTGAGAAAAGGCCTTCTGGAGAAATTTCATGAATTTTGAATTCAATATTGCCAGGTCTTTATTTTAAATATGTTCATGGCCACTCGAGGTCCCGCGGGAACCTGTTAAAGAATGGCCGTTCTATGAACAAGTCAGCATATGACCCACAATATAATTGAAATAATACCTAGGAATTATTCCAAAAATTGTGACACCCGTTTCCGGAAATTCAATTGATATCCCCAAGTAGTATCTCCGTACCGGGCCACAGTCCCGGAAATCCGGATTTCCGGGAACAAGATGAAGCTCAACGGACATTGCTAATAACATCCATGAAGCGGATGAGAATTTATATCTGAAACTAGAAACGAGAAGAAAAATTAGTATGTTCCATTTAATTCCAACTATATCTGCTTATCTCGACAGATACGCGTATCCCTAGTAGCACACTTGTTGCTATTCGGTTGAGATAACATAAGTGTGACTTGCTAAGTTTTAATCAAGATACTTCAACTAATTATGACCGTTGTGTGCTACTTGGGATTTCGTCTACAATTTGCAGACTTTTTCAGTGTCTCGTACTAATAACTCGACTTGAAGTCAAGTTGACAGCTCAAACTCTTTAGGATTCAGTTAATATCGGTTATTAATTGCCAGAGTAACAATCATTTGAATTTGGTGGATACCCTGTTAAACACTTAAATGTGTTTTTTGTCGAACACATAAGGGTTGATATGGTCAAAAACATATGGTTACTCTGATCAACCCAGAAAGCTTCAGTTATCACTGTAGATTCTATGTTTTGAAACCCTGGAAATTTGTCAGAAGCAGATAATTTCCCATCTCAATGCGAGGCTCTAGGAGTGGATAGTAATTTATTGCTAGAACGAATTGAAATCAAAAGAAAACATTGATAGATCTGTATAGGGTAATGGCAGACTTTGAAATTGTAAGTTACAAGTTTGAAAACGAGCGGAGGGCATTTTCAAATGTATGATTGATTGTATGATGAAATTCATACATGATCATTTGAAAATCAGCTAATGTAAACTACACTTTTTTCACATTATAAAAGTGAGTAAAAAGTATGCCCTTTTCGACAGATACATAGTATAAAGGGTGCCCACGGTTAAATTGCTTCACTTTAAACTCGTCTTCAAAAACAAGTCTCTCAACTGAATGTCATGAAATATTCAGGGAATAATAAACAATGTTTCATCTAGGTTTAGGTATTTTTACATCACTGTATTTCCTTACCAAATCCTAAAGCCCGAACTTTTTTCTTTATACCACGCATAAGATTTTGTACAACGCATGAACCGGCATTTTTTTCCGCTTTCAACCATGACTTCCACATTTCCTGTTCTGTAGGGTGAACTTTAGGATGCTTACAAAGTTCGTACTTCATTATAGCCCAATATTTTTCAATTGGCCGCAACTCTGGAGAGTTTGGGGGATTAAGATTTTTCGGCAAGATCGTTGTCCTATTCCAAAACATCCTTGGAGTAGTGACAAGAGGCTAGGCCCGGCAATATTTTTTTAGGAACGTTGTGTGTTTTGAAAAACGGAAGCAGTCGTTTTTACAGGCATTCATTCATGTATACTTGACCATTTACAGTTGAAGTTGACACGAAAGGCTTGCTCCATTTACCACCCAATAAAATCCCTTGAATAATCATGAATTTTTTAGGGAACTTTGATACTTGCTGTTTCCTGGAGAGACTCTGGAACTTGTCTTTCGCAGTCACATACTGGTTACCGGGAATTTGTTTAAAGTCCGCTTTTTCGTGTGTTTCAGCGTCCGTGATGCAGCAGTGTGGTTTCGTCAACATTTGGGTGTACAGCTTACGCGCACGTGTTTTAGTTGTCCTATTCTGTTTTTCATTGCGGTTTGGAGCTTTCTGAACTATGAATAAACGGAGCTTGGCTCGTTTCTTCGATTTCTGCACGAAACTTTAGGTCAAGTGCAGCTTTTTTGCGACATCCCGAATGGAACAGTTCGGTTTGCGTTTAAAGGCAGCAACCACTCGCTTGTGATTCTTCACACAGTACGGAACACTTTTTCTACCACTCAACTTCTTCCGATCGACAGTTAAACGTTCCTCGAAATGTTTTTTGACACGAGACATTGTAGACTGGTGAATTTCCCATATCTTTCCGATGGTTCGGTGCGAAAGAAGTTGATTGTCGAGGTGCGTGTACAAAGTGTTCTCGCGCACTTGCTGTTCCTTCGACTCCATTTTCGATACTACGACACATTTCACAATGAAACTCACGCAGTGTAAACAATACACTCTGAGGTCATTTCACGCAAAATTCCGTTGAAATCAACCAAGACGGCGAAATGTTACAGCTTATTGGAAGTGAAATTAAACTGTGGACACCCTTTACTGCAATACACTGCTTTAATAAGTAATCCCCTCGTATATCTCAGTTTTCCACAAAACTGCATACTTTATAAACGAGTTTAATGGAAAAGACGTCTCCTTAAGGATTGGTGACTTTTCTTTTCGTTTTGATTTTGCAAGTGCTAAGAAGATAATTGATATGGTTTTTGGCTTACAAAGTACCAGCACATCGATCCCAAGCTAAATAATTCGCCCTTATTAACGAAACTCACCCGAACACACCCTCAAATATTCTGTCAAAATAACACAGTGAATCAAAACAAAAGCCAAAATTCTAATTCCACAGAGCTCAAGAATTTATTGTATGGTCCAGACTGCAAGGTGTACTTTATTCCAAGGGGTTCTACAACAGTGAACCAATTGCAAATCACTAGTTTAATATCGATTGTTGGTGTTACCCCGGAGGTGGTAAGATCTTCCGGATAGTTCCAGGGTTTTTTTCATTAGGGCGAATCTACAATTGAGAGATTCTCTCCGGGCTCGCTCTCTTTCATTCATTACAGCGCCATTATAAAACTTACGAGGCATTCTTTAGTGGCAGCATAATTAATCATCAATTAAAAGAGAGATTTGAGCAATAAAAAATGAAAAAAGTGCCATTAAATTATTAAGGCCTGTGCCAACAAATAATGTGATCAGCATTAAAGAATTAGGAATGAGCAATAAAAGATGAGAAAAAGATCTCGGATAATCTAATGTGACCGGTAACTATCAACTAGCAACAGCTATTAGTATATGTGCAATTAAATATGGCAGTATTTCCGCCAAATTATGTAATTTGAGCATTAAACTATTCGCATATGTCTTTAATTTTGTTGATTTTCCATAAAACAGTAAAATGAGCAATGGATAAATAAATATCCATTGCTCATTTTACTGTTTTTATTGGAAAATCTAACAAAATTAAAAGACATATGCGAATAGTTTAGTGCTCAAATTACATAATTTGGCGGAAATACTGCCATATTTAATTGCACATATACTAATAGCTGTTGCTTTATTTGACAGATTTACCGGTCACAATTAGATTATCCGAAGATCTTTTCTCATCTTTTATTGCTCATTCCTAATTTTTTAATGCTGATCACACATTATTTGTTGGCACAGGCCTTAATAATTTAGTGGCACTTTTTTCATTTTTTGGTGCTTTTTCTGAATTACTAAGTGCAGGTAAATATTTTAGCCATTCTTTAGTACAGATCGAAACACAACAGTGTTGGCTAGCATACTCTACAAATAGTAGAATGGAAAACGTAAAGGTGATTGGTTTATGAATGAAAGAGAGCGAGCCCGGAGAGAATCTCTCAATTGTAGATTCGCCCAAATGAAAAAAAAAAAACCTAGAGTTGACATATTGCAATGGACCTATTCTCAAACAATACTAAATACATACCTGCCCCAAGTAACAAATTCAATTATGAGGTACACTTGAAGAAGACTCATTTGATAAAACGAAGCATAAAACTAGATATTCTACAGAACATCGATAAAACAGCTATAAAACCCCCATAAGTTCAAAAAAGCCCATACTACAGGAGGTTCTCAAGACTATTTCCCAAGGTTCGCTTAAAACTTGATAGTTTTATCAGTACATACTTGTAATGATATGCACCAGACATTCTTAAAACTATGATAAAACTACCATAAGTTCTGATAGTTTTATGATTTTCCTCTTAAAGAACTCTTCCAGTACGTCACAAATTTGTTTCGAAGATTTCATTTTTGGATTCGTTCCGCTGAAAGGGGCTTTATGGGTTTATTGTTGAGTGGAAACTATTAATCAAAAAAAAAAATCGGTTAACATATGATATATATTTTCCAAAATGGAAACGAATATAAATTAATTGTAAAATTGATCATAAATGAATGAATGTTGCCTTTAACTAATAAATTTTTCATGTGACGTTCAGTTTATCGGTGTTTTATAACATGACAGTTCCAAAATTTTTAAGTGCACCGGAATTATTGCTAGAACATTGATTTACTTAAAAAATAAAAATAAACTTGAAAATTCACCAATTAGGTGACAAGCCTGATAAATGATTAGATCTCACTAGTTTTTAATTTCTTCCACCTATGAGCGTCCATTGTGACAGTTTGTTTATCTTTCACATAATGTACTTTCTCAAGAGTATGGGCTCTTATTTAAAATCAAACGGGTCTAATAGCGTTTTATGGCAGCATTCCCAAGATACATTCATTTTAAAGAAGAATTTCATAAAACTTTTTCAAAGCTTTCATCAGGTTTTATGAAAGTTTCGAAACGATGTCTTGAAAGGAGGATCAAGTGTGTTACATAATTACTTATGAAGTGGATTACACTTATAAATTATGTAGTTTTATGGAGGTTTCTTGAAGTGTTCTTTAATCACTCTTAAGTACTGTTTAACAATTAAAACCACCTTAACTAGGAAAATGCCCTGATAAAACCAAATGATTTCCCTTATGCTTTTATAAAACTACCATAAAACATGACTTAATCTAATTTGCGTTAGATTTGTTACTTGGGTTGAGTGGTTTGGATATTTCAAATTTCTGAATCTGAAAGTGTGCTACAGTACCCTTATCCAATTGACATCGGTAAGGTTGATATGCACCCAAGCAGCACATCTCTGTCATAATTGGTTGCAGAAACTTGATTGTGACTTAATTGAGTCACATTGCAGTTACTTTGACTTATTTGCAACAAGTGTGCTACTAGGGCAGGGCTTGTTGTGTGCGAAAGTAATTTTGCAATGGGCGAAATTCTGAAATGAGCTACTGCTGAAGCTGCAATAGAACTTCCAGAATTCTTCCATAATACCATTGCCAGTCAATTGGTGCTAGATTAAACACTTACACAAATGTTCATTCTGTTCTTTAAAATATTTACGCATAAGAATTAGAAAATTTTCGTAGCAGGAATTTAGTTTAAAATTAAACTGTTCATTTTTCCAGGATATGTAACCAAAAATTCTAATCTGTCTATGAGATACGAAGAAGGGATCAAGTCTTCACGGGTATCAAATTTTCTAGGTCTCTCCTATATTTAACGTCGTTGCGCCTCGAACTCCTCGAACTGCTGGTTTTTTGAACGGAATGCTCATTAAAATGATGGAATTTATTACAATGTTTGCACTGAACCCAGTTCACATCCAACAATTCGTATTTTTAGAATGGATTCTGTATCGAATAAATCAATCCGAATTTTTTTTTCTCTAGTTTTTGTGTGTTCGAAATTGGCTTCGCGAAATGAATTCGATTGAGCCTTTACAGATAGAGATTGAGATTGCGGTAAAATATGGATATGAGAAGAAATCCAATAAAATAGAACGATTTGATGGTTTTCACACCACCAGAGTAATTGCAAAGTTGAGTTAACATTACAAATCTTTCGACCAACGTTTTGGAGTTCAGAATAGGTTCAGGTTCAAAAAAGATTCAAAGAAAAGATTATCGTAACATATTATTTTATTTTGTGCTAACGGCCAAAAGGTTTGACAGTATGAAATTTGACATGTTGTTACATCATTTTTGAGCTACATCCAACATGAGTTTATAAAACATCTAAGGGCTTGCAAAACTTACTGTTTTACTTCTGAATAGTTTAAAAAATTATGGATGATTTTGTGTTAATTTTTACCGTTTGTTATTTCTTCAAGATTTAATATGTTTGTACTTGATTTAAAATGCGTGGCTTTAAATAAATTTAAATTAAGTAACTTATGAGTAATTCTCTATCAAACCAGGCCACCATTGACATAAGGTCTTTGGAAATTGAATTTTTTGTGCTTGATTGATCGAAAGTGGGGTAAAAATGCTTTTTCCTCAATTCGAATTGACGGACCACTCACTCGCCGGAGGGTCAAACAGTTTTGTAAGAAGCTCGATTTTGTGCAATTTTGAACCTGCTTATCCTGCCATATCTCTTAAATTTGCTTTAAAAAGGCTTGAATGCAGCATGTTTATTTTTTTAAAATAGGGATTTAATTTGGCAGGAAAAACAAATTTGACCGCCATATTGAAATTGGCCGTCATTTGAAATTTTATCAGAAAACATGGATTTTTACTGTTTGCAACCACCATTAAAAAGCTGAGAAAAAATGAAATCAGAAACATTTATAAATGCATAACTTGACGACAGTTTGTTCGGTGCATTTTTCCTTTACTGATTTAAAAAAAATCAGGCTTCGGAGAAAGGCTTCGAAACTTGCGAAAGTGACACAAAATCTCGTTGATTATTTTGAATCAATTGGATCCGCTACCGTCCCCAGTCTTGTATATCGGAAATGTGCATCCTGCAGTTTGAGAGTGAACCGGCTCCAGCAGAATGGCTCTTCTAAAGGTATGGTGGTTTGTGAACATATAGTTATATAAAATGTAGGTAAATGGTTTTCTGAAAAAGTCTTGAAGGTTCATAACACCAAGAAAATTTTAAAACTGTCAGATGCCAGTAGTGTGGTATCGGAATCCGATAATAAATATGAATAGGATAATGAAAACTTTGGATACACAAAAAAAAACATGTTGTTCGAATTATAAAGCACAAACCAATTTCTATCTATCAGCATGCTAACCCAGTGTAACTTTTTTTAATCCTCCAACCAAATCAGCCATATTTATTCCTGCCACACTACAATTGTACTTTGACTGAAGCCCATTTGGAAAAGCGGAACTTTTAATTTTTCCATACCGCTCCACTCTGTATCTATTCAATTTAAATAATTCAATTCTGTTTATGAGATCACCGTTGGCTCGTGGTGACTGCCTCCTAGGTGGATGGATTAGAAAAGGGCACAAGAGCCAGGGTGGCGAAGAGGAGTGTGGAAAAGTAGATGCATCATATAACACACCACTCCGGCCCAAGTTAGATTTTCCGAAATGAACTATTATAATGTTTCACTTAATTCCATAAATATAACTAAATCATCGCACATCTCGTCCATCCCATATATACTTCTTCCAGAGCTACATTCAGTACGCTTATCAACCGGCAGGCCAGTGAAGTGAGGAATCCTACATTATGTAGATACCCCCCCAACACCGGCTCAACTCCAAAAACCCGCACGAAAATTTTGCCTAATGCTCTCGTCTTTCGTATGATGTCGTGATTTTCGACTCTTCTCAAGCCTCCGGTCCGAGCAGCAGCAGGAAGGGTGTCTATTCCATCCGAAATTCACACAACTCATATGTGTTCCGTTATGTCCCATCCCAACCCTAAGGAATGGGGATGTCCTCCTTATAGAAATGCTAAATTGTGCTCTCCCGTTGCATACCGTCCGTCTCGGATGCGGGTTGGCTTGTATTTATTATATCTAAATGAAATTTTTGGGAAATTTCAGAACCGAAATCTAAATTCAAAATCACTTATTATAAATTTTGTACATTTATGTATTAGTTTTTCCGAGTTAATCCTATTGTTCTGGCCATGGACGTCTGAGCGAGATAGCCGCACAAGGCTTCTCTAATAACACGTCTAACATTATGCATGTGAGTGGCCTCCGTTCACCCTTTCTTCGCCCAGGTGCTTGGATTTCTGGCTGACCAAACGAATTGTGAATGCTGCTGGCTGGGCTGGTTGGGGATGACGATGACGATGATGATGATGATGCACTCCCGAAAACCGACTGCATTTCGGAAGACGCAGTTGGCTTCATTTTTGAGCTCTACGGCTGCTGCAGGTATAATATTTTATGTTTTGAGCTGAACGTTCAAATTGCGATACTGGTTCCGATTTCTTCCGTCCGTCCGACCGTTCGTCCGTCTTCCGTGTCGATGAGATATCGGTGAGATGGGCCAGAAAGTAGGTAGCTGCATTGCACGCATTGATGCAAACGGCGAGTGCACTCCTTGTACGTTTGTCAGATTATGTAGACAGTATTATTTGAAATTGCACCGGGAAGGGGTTGCAGTTGCATGGGGGGAGACGTTTTGCATCCAATTTGAGAGGAACTAAGGTGGAAAGGAGTGTTAGTAGTCATTGAGCTCATCTTTGGTGTTGAGGTTAGAGATTTTCGCCTTTGGGTAGAGTGAGGTTCAGCGAGGGCACGTATCATTTGTGACAAGTCAAATTTACGCACGTAATTGACAGTGGGATGGTATTTATTTCGATGCGTTCGGGAAATCCGATAGAATCAACGTAAGTCAAGCATTGAGGACTCCGTTTGTCCCGTATAAGGAACTCAAACTTATTAGAAATGACTCATAAATTGCGTTGCTTCCACAGGATGACCTGGTGCAAATGTTGAAATTTTTGCTCCTCTGAGCCGTAACGATTTCTCGGACGAAGGTCCATATAAATAAGCATTCAAACATTTGCATTAACTTTGCTCGAGAACTAGCTAATATGCACAGACAGTTTGTATTGGTTTTACTAGGGTAAAGTAAAACTCGTTTCATCGATCTGTGCATTACCTTGTTAAAGCTTTAGCCATTTAATATTTGGACGCAAATAAACAGATCTTTGTCGAAAACATCTTAATGAAGTAAATATTTTTTTCTCATTATGAATAAATGTTTTGAGCACACAAATTATAGGTTGTTTAGTGTACTTTAAAGAAAAAAATGGAGTAAATTATTCTGATTTGGTTTTGATGAAGTCCCGTCTCTTTCTTAGAATATCACTTATTAGGGCATCTTCAGCGGTGGTCTATTTTTGGAACAGCTTTATACTTGATTTGCATTAGCATTGGTTTGTCCAAGTCATTTTTACTGCTGATAGTGAGTCGTTAGCAAACAATGAGGAATACTGGCCCTTTCGTTTGCCTGAAGGTTTGATAACATCTCGGAAATACTATCATATATATTCCACAGAAATTTCACCAACTTATTAAAAGTATAGCAAATCAACAAATCGATCCCAGATTTTTTACAATTTCTCGTGAATTATTGAAATATCTGTGATATTCTGCTTTTTATTATGCCCTAAGTGGGAGTCCAAATTCTGGGAAACTCAGTCGGCTTCTCAAAGTTCCGGTAATTTCCAAAAAGTCATTTCTATTCCATGGACTTTTTAGAAGTACAACAAAGTTTCCAGAAACGTTGATAATTTTTCGGCAATTCGATGAACTTCACTGAAATTCCACCACTTCTCTTCTCAAAAGAGAGTAGGCAAACTTCATGATTATCTTGAAACTAAGAAATAAGTTTATTCCACTTTCGAGAAGCTTAATCAACTTCTGTCAAGTTCATTACATTTCCACCCAATCTTCACAGATATTCCGAACTTCATTGTAGTTCAGAAAATAATGTTCAAAGAGTTCTTTTAGTTTAAAAAAATTTATATAAGTTCTGACCAATTCATGTTATTGTCGGGACTGTTTAAAAGCTGTAGAATAAGCCATTGAAAAATATTATATTTAAAATAATTAATAGAAAATGCAAGAGTTTTCGAACTTCCCCTCCGAAAAATTTGAAGTGAATTTATCTTCAAAATATCATCGGTGTCTCCTAGAAAGCTTATCAGAACTGCTATAGTAAAATGTATCCTCTACCTCAGAAGATAAGCCTAAATATCCTGATCTCCAGTTGACCTCCAGAAAGTTTCTATATAACAGGCTTCTCGGCGAGTGCTATTCATGATCAATACATCAATAAACCCGATTGTTTACTTTGAAGACGTCACTACTTTTCATTTCAAAGCAATAAAATACTATTTGTAATAGGAGTTTGCCACCAAATAAGTCGTAAAATCCACATTAGTCACACTTCCGAGAGCCTCCTCATTTCCAAGTAGTCAGCGTTTCCCGGAAAATGCAGTGGGTGCAAAAACATAAAGAACCATTCGTTATTCAGGAATGAAACGAAAAGGTAATTTGCTACCACCGGGAGCAACTTGGCATAATTATCTGCATCCAAGGCGAGCAACACCACTTTCTTTCCGACTGAAGTTTCACTCATTAATTGGTGTTATCAAGTAGCGTGTAGTATTTTGGAATGGTATTTTTCTTGTTCCAAATTGCTGCAAGAACAAATCAAAACATATGCCAGTTTTAAAATGATGCAAGCTTTTTGAGTTTGGTCTAAAAACTAAATCCAAAACACGATTTAGACTGCCGTTGAAGATGCCCTTATATTTGGATACTCTGTTGGTTAACCTGATAGGCCATTCAACAATTCATCTCTGTTGCATCCCGAGCCACATTTGCACTCTGCTTCAACTTTTGGTTTACATATGCCCGATATTTCTCAATTGGGTGGAATTGAGGGCAGTTTGGTGGATTCATGTCCTTTTCAAAGAAATCCATCCCATTGCTCAGTGGGGAAAAGAAGTGCCCGAATTGCGAAATAATTCTGTATCTCAGCTCAGAGTGGAACGATTTCTGTAAATGTTACCTTAACTGGAAGGAAAATTTACAAAGATACCAACGGACGTGGTCTTGTTGGCCACATGGAACTGCTTGGGAAGTAAATAAACTCATTTTACCCTGGTTCCCCTTAAATTTCCTTGTTGTTCAGAAATTTCTTTGCTCGGTGTGACTCAACATCAACAAAATGATGCTAGTCCTATGTAAAATTTTCTGAAAAACAGATTGAAGTAGTTTGTTGATCTTGAGGCACACAGAGCAAAGCAATATCTGAATAACATAACAATATCAGGACAATCAGGGTAAAATCAGCCACATCTTCATTCTCAGAGCTGTGCGATGAACGAAATCAACTCCAATCGATTTTCCAGAAAATTTTACATTGGACTAGCCTTACCTTGTTGATCTTGAGTTACACCGACCAAAGAAATTTCTGAACCACAAAAAACATATTAGGGGAATCAGGGTACAATGTATCATATCTTCATTCACAGAGTGGTGAAACTAACTCCAATCTAGTTTCCAGGAAATTTACATGGGACTAACCCTATTTTGTTCCTTTAGAAAATCACCGAACAAAACATATCTGAAAAAAAAACGAAAATGTTAGGGGAATCAGGGTAAAATCAGCCATAGCTTCATTCACATAGCCGTGCGGTGAATGAAACCAGCTCCAATTTATTGACCAGCAAATTCTATACAGGACGAGCCATATTTTGTTACTGTAGAAACACACCGTAAAAATAAATTTCTGAATCACACAAAAATACTAGGGAAATTAGCGTAAAATCAGCCATATCTTCATTCACAGAGCTAACTCCAGTCAATTTTTAGGAAATTTTACATAGGATAAGTTTTATTTTGTTGATCTTGAGTCAAACCGAACAAAGCAATCTCTGAATAACCCTAAAATATTAGGGGAATCGGCAATATCTTCGTTCACAAAGCTGTGCGGTAAATTTATTTATTTTTTATTTATTTATTTACTAGTCTTCGAAGATATCGTACAGACAGATGCTAATAACTAATTCTACTCCTAAATATTGACTTAGACGTATTAAAATTAAATTGGTCAAAAACTTCGTTAAAAAGACGGCAACAGACATCAAGCGGATTGTTTTGTCCAAAGTGAGTACGGTGAACAGGAATACGAAGAAAATCAGCGCGTCGAGTTCTTCTAGCTGGGACGTTGATGTTAATGTTACTCAACAGTGCCGGGCAGTCTACGTTGTTATTAATGATGTCAAATATAAACAGGCGTTGCAAAAGTACTCTCCTACTAGACAGAGTCGGCAGGTCTATCAAATTACAGCGATGCTCGTAGGGTGGCAGCCGAATAGGGTCATTCCACGGCAGCCGACGAAGCACGAATCGAAGGAAACCAATTTCAATAGATTACCCAGAAAAATTTTAAAAGGCTAGCATTATTTTATTGATCTTGAGTCACACCGAGCAAAGAAAATTGTGAAAAACACAACAATAACAGGGGAATCAGCGTAAAATCAGCCATATCTTCATTCACAGAGCCGTGCGGTGAACGAAACCTACTTCAATCGAATTTTCAGAGAATTTTACATAGGAACAGCATTATTTTGTTGATCTTTAGTTACACCGAGCAAATAAATTTCTGAACAACAAGGAAATATTACGGGAACCAGGGTGAAATGAGTTCATTTGCTCCCTAAGCAGTTTTGGGCGGCCAATGAGACTACGTCCGTTGGATTCCTTAGTATTTTTTCTTCGAGTAAAGGTAACATTTACAGAAATCGTTTCACTCCGAGCTGAGATACAGAATTCTTTCGCGTTTCGGGCACTTTTTTTCCCACTGTGCGTTAACTCGATACCTCAGCTGTATGGTCGAACCAAACTTAAAACGTTCATTGGGAGCTTTAATTTACGAAAGAATACGTTTTCTTTTAAACACTCCTCTCTAGCAAAGTAAAATAGCAAACTGATTTAAAATAAGTTACAAGTTTTGTTATCTCAGATAGCATTTTTAACTCACCTTTTATTGCACAGCAAATTCAGAAATCAATATTGACTAATTTTGTTATCACCTGTTATCAATTTTTAGAGAAAATTTTTGACGAACGCTTCTGAATGACAGTATTCATGCTGACGAATGCTGAATATTACCAGCATATCAAGGATATGAAATCAAGCTTTGCACCAGAAGAACTACTTCAGCTAAAATTGTATGAATTTGATATCATGTTGATAACATAATTTAAAATTATCTCAAGAAATTTGTTCACATCTGAAAATTTGTTATCAAAATGAACTGATCAAAATGAATGATAAGATGAGATTGGAATCCATAGTCTTGTTTGTCACCGAAACCTAAGTTTTGGTCCGCAGTTGCAAAGTGCTTGAAGGATGAGCATGAATAAGAACATGAGCATGATTGACTGCCCGATGTTGATACTACGGTATTGCCAGAACCAACAGATGATACTTGGGACTTGCATGCATTCTCAATATGTAAAAACTGGTAATCCTAACTTTAAGCAATCCGTTGCTAGCCTTGCTTGAATGCAGGTCAAGTAAGGAAAGTAGGATTCATTTTAGTAAATGAAACGCTACATTCTTGTTTGTCTTTGTTTTAAGGTTATTTTTAGAAGATACACTCTTTTATATTTGAATATTAGTACCGATTTAATCCAAAGGAAGAGATGTCATTAGGGCCACATAAAGCCTGTCCGGTTTTTTTTAACTTTCTTGCGTCAAAAGGTAGAGCTTCAAAAAACATGAAGAGAAAAAAATCATTCAGTGTTATTCCAACTAGATTTAAAATTACCTACAAAATCCTTTTTAAAGTTTTATGCATTTATTTAACACTGATGTTAGAGCGATATTAAACAATTAATCCCTTTCAGCATTGAAAAAGGTATTTACAGATAAATCATTATCCAGAGTGAACTGACTCAAAACGTGACGGATTTGGCAAAAAGATGTCATAAAGATTTTTTATGTGTTATTTGGAATGCATGTTGCTCGAAACAGGACTTGAACCCAACAACATCCAGCATGAGTTTGAATTATATCTTTCCTTTTAACTAAGCGAGGACCCGAAAAAATATTTCAGTGGTTGCAAGTAACCTACTGATGGTTTCTTTTGCAGTGGTAAGCCAAGGTTTCTAAAATTATAGGTCGTCAATCGAGCAAGATGTGTTCTCATTTAAAAGTTACACGGTAAGTAAGAGACCCATTCTTTGCTTATAATTGAAACTGTGATAATTAAAGTTGATATGTTGAGCAAATAAGTGGAATTGGTAGGATTTGAAACGGCAACCAGTAACTGAAGAAATGACATTCGGAAGCTCGTGAAGTGACTGGCTATTCAGATGATTTACCAACCTAGGAGGTCACAAACCTTCCAAAAAGCAGACGAGACTTTTAAAGAAGCCATCCAGTTAACACAAGATCGCATATTATATCGGATT